>JAZHYW010039242.1:0-28602 GCA_037355805.1 Ixodes ricinus | reverse complement strand
CAAGGCATTGCTAATGGATATCCTCGAACACGTGATGCTTCGCGAGCCTTACTATACTCATAGCACCTGGCTGGGAACAGAAAACCAGCTCAGAGAGAACGAGGATGCACGCCACGCAAGGCTCTTTTAACAGGCATGAGTCACCCTGGGGTCAGTAGGTCGTCCAGATAGTTACAGCAACGCATCGTTGATCAATTTTTCTACCGATTAAAAATCCGACTAACTGGTTAAAAATTTGATCGCGTTAAAGCCTTGACCGATTAATCGGAAGGTTCATCGATCAATCGCCCAGCCTGAATAAATGCATGTGGTTTGGGTGAAAACACGTACATCGGCTGGCAACATCGGTCGCAGCGCTCGGTTTGTCTGTGTGATTTCGTTCCTGCAACCGTCGAATCATGTGCTTCGCTGCTTTCCTCACCGAGTCGCTTCAAAACGTCCTTTTCTGCAAAGGCACGCCATGTCAGGGCGCTTATGAGGCCCTAATGATACCGTCTACTTCTAAATTCGGCACCAGACTTCGGCCGCGCCGTACCGCAAATGCGTAGCAAAACAAGAAAGCGTCCGGGCTATCACTAACTCAATCGATACGCGGCGAAATCAGGCACCCCCTTATCTACCCGACTGGCGATTAACGCTTTATATTGGTGAAAATCGACTGCGCCTTCGCGAGCCCTATCCAGACAATATGTTGTTATCAACGGCTGGTCATCAAGCACTGGCAACGTGATGGCATCTGAAACGAGCGAACAGGCTGAAAGCTGGACGGACGCCAGCGTCAGCCTCTGTACTGACATCCGCTGTGACTAAATTTCAGAACGTGAAAGGGGCACTATTTTAAAACCGTGCAGACGATACCGTTGATACACCCGTAGCAGACGAAATACTGGCGAGCGCGCGGTGCGGACGCACCGCGGCGCAGCGGATGATACAAAGTGCAGGCGCGATCGCGTGAACGGTCGTCGGTACGTGATTGGCCCAGCCACACGTGGCTTTACAAAGCCAACGAGTTTTCAAAACGAACATAGCTTTTTTTACCTTGAAAAACAAGCTTGCACGTTGCTGCATTGCTGGCGCGTGGACCGAGTAACATGCAGCAATGGCTTTCAGCATGAATTATTAATTACCATACTTTCTGGTGACAAGTCTATGGGATCGTGCAATAAATAGCTAGCCTGCATGACTTCCAGGTGGACACAAACATTTTGTTATTCATCAGAATATTCATCATCTCCAGGCAAGACCCAGCTTATGCTGTTTTATTCTGGTCATTTACCTGTAATGACCTCATGGTGATTTATTATTGTCTCAAGTAGTAGCAATGTGGTCTAGGTGTCACATGGAAGAAGCCTTAAGATTTTCCGTGATAATGCCTCCCCTGGAAACCACATATTCAGTCTGCACAACACTGAGAAATTCCAGTCCTCTCTTCCATAGTCTATCCTACTGCTGTTTTATCTCTCATTGAAAGATAATTTTGATGAATGCTTGGTTTCTTTGAAAATCTGATTGATTTTTTTCTGTTCTTCATAACTTTTGAACAGTTTTAGTGATTGCTATGTTTATACTTGTTTTTGTTTATATTTTTAAAATAATATTTTTTTTTTATCTCTAAAAATGCACATGTAATGGAATGATTTTAATTTGCAACATATGTTCTCTTATTGGTTTTGTTTTAGCTTATGTTTTGAATCAAATTAAATGTTACTTTTGTACGGCTGGCTGAAATTAATAATGATTAGTCTTTTTCTGTTTGTGATAAGTTGCTGGTATTCAGATTATTGTTTGTATTAAAGAGTGATGGCATTGCATCCATATTACATGGTGCTTTGTTACTGTGACGAATCTGCTTGGCCTGGTACTTACGTCCAGAAGAAACATGATATATGAATCTTTGCAAGCATTATCCTTGGTCACACCTGTGTATGTATGTAAGCTTAGTTTCAACAAAAGTGTGAAATACAGTATACAGTGAAATATCACACTGAGCACTAGTTTTCAAACAGATATTCAATATGAACTTAATGTAAATTATTAAAGTTAAATTAATATTTAAACCTGTAGTGTGCTGGCAATAATTGTACTAATGTTTAAGGTTAACATTGAATTTTTGATATCCAATCTGCAAACATATTTTCTCATTTGCTTGGGAGAAAAACTATGTATGAGGTAGAGAAGACCAAAGAAAAACGGGAAAAATGCAGGCAAGTTGCCTAAATTATATCCAGCAACTCTGAGACATGAGAACATAAAAAAACACGACATTAAGAAATATGGGCGAATTTTGTCCATTGCTTATTTGCCTGTCTCGGGGTTTCCCATAACAACCTTTATGTGACCCGTAAGAAATTACAATGCAAAAGAAGTTCTAATTTTGTATTGGTGTCTGACAGATGAATATTTATATACATACTATGTTGTGTGCCCATAAGAATGTTTATTTTCATGTCTTTTTTATGCTGGCATATAAGAAAATTCTTCACATATGTGTTCTTATATCTTTCTCTTATATAGCTATATGAGAACATTTTCATATAATCTTATTAGACATATATGAAAATTATTTTCTGTGAAAACTTATGTATTTTATATAGCCGTATAAGAACTTTCTCATTTTTATATATGTCTTATTGGCATATGAAAATTCTTTCAGCATAGGTGTTTCATATAGCCATATAAGAATATTTTCAATTTCTTGTTAAGGTTCCTATACGATAATAGCTTATTATAAGGACTTATGTTTTGTATATTCTCATATATTCCTTTATATTTATTTCTATAAAGCGTTATGTACAAGAACCATATGAGATTTTTCACATAGGGTTAAGAAACACGATCAAACCTGCTGTTCCGCGCGTAATTAACACCAAAGGTGTACGAACGATGGCGCCACCGCAAAACATCTCGCCGCTAATAGAGCTTGGGCTAGAGCTCAAACAGAGCCGCTGTGCCACGAGGGTATACCCAGACGGAATCGCGCAGCCGGCACGTAAAGGTTCTGAAGCAAATGTCTTCTGATTTGTGCCTACTTTGCACGATGCAAATCGTGCTCAGTCACGTCGATTTGCTGGAGCGCCTCGCCAGGGCGCTCGGCAAAGGCTTTTGCACCCAAACTTGGTTCATTACAGCCTGTGCCGGTCTAACGCACGATCCGCAGATCGCGCGGCTGTTGATATCGATTACTGTTTTTCAAGAACACCGTCAGCGTGGCGCCAGCAGGCTGCAGTAGCACATGTTGCTGCTGACGCCTCGCCGGTATCAGTCTGTTTGACTAAAAGAGCGCGTTTTCGGCAGCACCAGCGCAAGGTACGAGCCATCCGTTCTCCAGGTCAACGCTGAAATACAAGTGGTCTTTATTAACCGGTAAATAGCAAATCGTTTGCAGCCGGCGCTCTAGTGAAAAAACGCAATTAACTGACGGGATCCGCGAGGATTGCGAGGACAGCAGGTCAGGACGACAACGCCGCCGCGCTCCGCGCGCTTTCCTTGATATGCGGATACACCGGGGAAACAATACGAAATCCTTCAGCATTTCCACTCTGGGAGAAGAAGGACGACCACCGGGGCGACGCGGCCCATTGTGGGAACGAAGTAATGGCGGCTGGCCGGCAAGTCGGCAAACCAGAGTGGAAAGGCTCGAAGAGCAGCCGCCATCTATGAGCAGACGAGTGGCGTCCAGACAACCGGTAAGTCGGTTGTCTGGTTTCTGCCGTCGCGCATAGATGGCGGTAGCTGCCCGTGAGTTCTGGCGCCATCAGGTCATTTGAGTGACAGAGCACTATCCTGGGGAAACTAGCGCCCTCAACAGGCCTGTTCTGCATCCATTGGCGCAGCGCCAACGAATTCATAGCGTGATCGAAACGCTGCGGCCGTGGCCTGTATACTGCAAGGTGTGCGCTGGGCACACTCTCTCTTTTGGCAGGTCAGAATTGCATTAGGTTGTGGTCTTCTGCCCCTTTAATTTCGAGCGCCAACGTTTTCGAAGATACGCGGTTACCGTTACGAGCAGCTACAGCGCTTGAGGGCCTCTCGTAGACAAGCTCACTCTGCGCTTCAAAGACTTTCGCTGCTTACGGCCCTAGCAACGTTTTTTTACGCGATGTCGCATTGTGCAGTAAAGCGCTTTGGCCACGGAGAAAATCATCTAGTCTTAAAGATAAAACTTGTCAATGAGTGTTTAAAAGTCGATTTATATGCCATCATACTGACGCGAAGTGTGCGTAACTTAAAAGAAAAGAAAACAAAAAAACGCGAAACCCCGATTTTCTAGAGAACACAGTTCCAAAACATTTATTCGGAGACGGAATAAGAAGAAACGAAAGAGAACGTCGAGACCGCTCCTCTCAACCATCAATGTTTTTCCCACCTTCGACTCGATGAGTGAACCGGCTCGTGTCTGTTCCCCGATCAGCAAACTCCGTTTTCGGTGGAAGTCGTTAGAGGCCAACGTCAGTCGAGGAAAAGCAAACCCTGCCTGGCTTTTTTCCACTGGTTCGAAACCCTCGGTCCATTAGTCAGCGTTAGTCGACGATACCAGAGCAAGCTCAAACTCTGCACGCTCTTGACATCACGATGGATCGCCGTTAACACTACAAGCCACCTGAGCCAATTGTCTGTAGTGTAAATACCACGCGACTTTCTCTATGAAAGCATGCGGCGACACGCGGGGTTGCTGCAGTCACTTGACTCATTCCGGCACCACTGGAATGGCTAGGTCGGCTTCGTAGCGCGTCTACTGCGGTCCAATGTAAGGTCCAGCTGAGGACGCCGTGGACCCAAAGACGTCTGAGCCCGCCACATTGTAGCAGTTTAGAGTCTAATTTTGTTACTTATGGTCTCCTCTTCTGCTGCAGTATATCTTCCCTCCTCGTTGCGAGTCATGGTGTTCTTTGTGCACATGTCCGAGTTCGCTTAGTAGCTGCTTGTCTCCGCTCACGGACTGGGAGCGACTACCCATAAGTGATGTTCTTTTGTCAGCGCGGCGTAGGAGGGGGGGGGGGGGGGGGGAAACTCTTGGCGGTTGTGTGTGGCCGTGGCTGCCTTTCCCCTTGTGATAAAGGAAAAAACGCTTAGCAGCTTCAACTATCCGGTGGGTCCCTCGAACCCTGGCTTTTAGATGAAACTGATTTTCGAGGTTTAATGGCCTCTATCTTTCTTGTTTCGGCTTTGAGCGTGAGGACGCCCTGGAAACGTCGTTTTCCTCTTCTAGAATAAGTGTAGCAGGTGAGTCTGCTTTTTTGCAGATTTCAAGAAACCAATCATATAGGAAACCACTTTACGTGGGAAATAGAACGATCGGTGAGGGCTGAGTGTGAGGACAGAGCTATAGAAAGACAACGTCCGTCCAAGAAAATAAAAGAAACGCGAGGGTGTTTTTAAAAGATAAGAGCAAGGTGAGGTCTTCGCGAGATCGAACTCCTCGCAAGAATTTCCAAAGCCAGCTCAAGGGATAGCTACATTCCCGGAGGAGGTGTACACTGCCTAATTCGTGGCGCGGTGTGCAGAACGGGCAGACCAGCATACTCGAAACGGTGGCGCTCTTATCGGCTCGCCACCGTTGAGGAGCAGCGCGAGCAAGTCGCCAGACTTTTCCAGTGCGATCGGAAGGTGCAAAACCTACTGATATTCCGGAGAAAACGTACAGATGCTACGCGCGTTTGGGCAACTGATATTCCGCAGAAGTGCATGCGCAGGCTCAGAACGCTCTCACACAGCCCATGGTGCAAGGAAAGCACACCTGCCACCTTAAAGTACATTCCCGAATTTGAAAACAAATCATGCGGCATCGTGATGCAGTACGCGCTCTCGCTTTTTCCAGACGTCAACTAGCGTTCGTTACTCTGAGTGAAGCAATGGCGACTATACGATCGATATAGGGCATGTGCCGTAGTAATTTGATTGCGTTAATCTATGCTCGACAACGGGAGGTAAAACCAACAACTCTGTGACTACTTTGACTTTATCCAATATTTGCCGCGATTTCCAAAAATTCTGAGCACATCCTTGGATTACTCCCCAAGCACTGCATGCCAGTGAATAAACACAACAAACAGACTGCAGTAGGGGACGAGAGGGACGTATTGACACATGCGCTTCTACGTGAGCGTCGAAACATGGCCAAGAATCCGAGACATTCGGTTTAGTTCCAGATTCCATGGACGACATGCGGCGCCTAAGCCCCGAGCGATGGTCACCGTTCTTCCAATTTCCAATGCGCCCTCTGTTTCCGCCCGCACCGCCAATCTCATTCCTCGAATCCGGAGAGGAGACATCGAAATGCAGAAAGGGCATAGCACCGATAACATCGCCCAAGACAGCTCCGAACCTCGAAATCCCTCTCATAGGTCATCAGCTGGACGCGCCTAGCGCAGACGCGTCTGCGCAATTGCTTCTCCCACAGCCAATGTGCATTTTAGAGATACGCTAACGCTCAAGACTATTGCTCTATCATCGCCATAAAGCCAAATCCAAACCGAGCAAAGTTGAGCCATACTTCTCTGTCTCACTCTCAGGCATGTGTACTGGCCCCAGAGGCCGCTCTAGCGCGAGACGGTAGCCTTGATTGGCGCTTCCAGCCACACGAGCCCTCGCGCAGCCGCCAGAGGCAAGTTGTCGAAAGCAAATAGCTCGCGCTTTTTAGCGCATTGCTGAACATTGCAATAGCCCATGCCGGAAGGTCAGACGAAGCATTGACAGCGTCGAGCCGAATCCGCTGCGTTCTTACCTACGCCGCACCCGGCGGTAGCGGCAACGGACAGCAAGGTAAAAACGATGCCAAAAGTTGCTGCCTTCAGGCTGGGCTTTCTCTTATCTACTGGAGCCTGTTACAGAGGGTCTTCTGGCTTAGGGCGCCTTGGCTCAAAGGGCTAAACTTAGTCTCACCTCAGCATGGACTATTGTTATTGCCGATGCATGCTACAGGCTCCGAGCTGTCTCCTCTGAATCACTTCCCGGCAGGCCGCGCGAGCGTCCTCGGGCAGAGAGTACTTCAGTCGAGTTTGTCATGGCAAGTCTGCTCGCGCTTCGCACAACCTTTTTCAGTAGTACTTCGCAGTGCCCCACGCTGACATGGACTAACCACGGAAAGCTGCGCTTTGGCGTGAGACGGCAGCCCTGACTGCGTAGATTCGGCATCCCCGCGGCACGAGCGCCGCTCGCAGCTGCCGCCGAGGCGTGTCATCCAAAGCGATTACCCCAGCGGCTTTCATTGCGCGTGGTTGCTAAAAAGATACAACACAGTCTGGCCGTGCATACGGTGGAACATGCACGCCAGCTATTTATTTGTCTGTTTGTAAACAAGCTCTACTCGGTGGTGGGTGACAGCTCAAGAGTGCAGTGGGCCCGCCTTCCACTGCAGATTGTTTTTTTCCCCCGATAACGATACCTCTCCCTCGGCGGGCCTTGGGCATGCACCGCACCGTTATCAGGGCGAAAAGCGAACTGCTAAAGCTCTCCATTAACTCTGTAGTTACCCACTCTGTAGTTAGTTACCGCCCACCCCAGTTGCAACATATTTATTATTCGCTCTAAGGTTGCTCCATATCTACCAACTTCTGAGGGGCCGTGCAATCGGAACGTTGGATCGTACTATACTCCGTTCGCCCCTGCTGACAGCGGTGGGCTGCGTTCTTGCCAGACCAATCAGTGGCCTGCCTTTATCGCCTGAACTCGCTTCGGCGCGTGGTGCGTGGAGAGCAGTGCGGTCGCGCGGTGCAAGGCCGACAGTTGACTAGTCCAACAAGCATGCAGCTCACCGCACTGCAAACTTAGGGGTGAACACGAATCGAACACGACTCGACGGGCGGACGACGGCTGAGACATCTCTCCCAACCTAGTCTATAAACCTCCCAACCTTTCTATATTTTCCATCGTTTTCTCCCGATCCTCCTCCCACCAGATGCAGCGCACTGAGCGCGCTTTTGCACCTAGGTCAACTTTTCTTTAAAAAGAAGGGAAATAAACACTCTCTATCTTTTTCTACTCAGCTTAACAGCTGATGTCCATCATACCTGGGATAATAGATCTGCAACAACGAACAAAAGGTCCGTAGAAGGAAAGAATCCCATCCTCTAGATCTTCATTGTCTCCTCGAGCCTGCTACTTGTTTCGTGTGCTATACACCTTCCAAACGCTTATCTCTGGTGCGAAAAATTCCGATCGACTGGACTGTAAACGCAGGGAGAACACGATACCTCGGGAAGAGCTACCGCATGATCAAAATGCACTCCACAGCCAAATAAAGATGGCAACTGACAGAAGATCTAAGGTTCACACCATGCTACATTGGCCCCAATGTCATATGGGGCTTATTCAAATTAGAGCCTTCTGCGAGATACCATCTTTGTTTGCTGGGCTGTGGAACTCTTCGTACGAGAAATAACCTCTGCGAAATATCGTACACCTGCCATTAATATGAAGGTAGACCTGCTCGGCGACCTCCGTACTATCCGCCATGACGCGGCGGGCGTGGCGGCTATCGAGCTTATCGGCGCTTGGCGCTTCACCGATTAAGCGCTTGATCGAACACTGTTCCTGATTTTACTATCCGGCTCTGCAGAGAGCGTGCAAAGTGGATTTCTATTGTGCGACTTTTTAGGCGCTGCGCACACGTCATTGACGGCAATAGTTTGCATTTGGCCCGTGAAAAAGCGCCGACGTGTGTTCGGTATAGTCCATCAAAAACTCAGATGCTTTCTTATTATTGAGTGAACAGTAATAGCGATAACATTTACACAAAGAAAATATTTCGAGCGTACCATGACAGAAGACACTTGACTTTTCAAAAATGAGCGTGGCCGAATGAGCGAAAGAAATGCGACCGCATTCAAGGAAAAAACAAATAGCATTTTATCAAGTCACCACAGTGCCTTCGATAACGTCCGAAAGGCTCCTACCCAGTTCTCGCACTTTCTTCAGGGAAGCAGCAGCAGAGCTGAGCTGATTCACACGGTGAATCCCGGCGTAGCGCGCGATAAGCTGCTGCAAGCCGCCACGGGCCCCAGCATCAAGGCGCTTGCATAGTACGGACAGTCGGTGGTCCGGCGTCCACATTTATCGACGACGGTTTACGTCGCATCAGCGTCCACAGCCCAGTGACTCAGGGATGTTTTCGTCTTTGTCAGAACAGTCGGAGAAGTGCACACCTTTCATTATGGATTATCACAGATCGATGGAAACTTGTTTTGTTCCGTAGGTTACCAGCAGAAAAAGAAAAGGCATAGCTAATGAGAAGTGATACAGGAAAAAAAGCCCACGCAAGTGCACTCGAAAAAAACACAGCATACCAATGCTCGAGCGGTAAAATGACTGAAGTATCATCGGTCTCAGGTCAAGTTTCGTAAGAAACCTGAGATCAGAGTTATTTCACGCGATAGTGTAAGGCTCCCGTTCAGCGAGCGCCGGCGTAGCAGTAGTCGGCGTCCCGGCGTGACTTCGTAGGCCACGGGACCCGAGTCGTCACCCGGGTCACCGCGTCCGGCGTGACTCGTGGGCGGGCCCCTCCTTTCCCTGAACATCTGTCCCACGTGGTCCGAGTGTTGAATGGGATCCCCCTCCCTTACCCCCACACTCCTCCCATCCCCTCTACCACTGCTTCTATCTGACCCCTCACTCCTTCCTTGCCCTCCACCCCTTGCCCTCCCTTAGTAGCAGTCGGCGGCGGCGTGGACCCCGTGGGAGGGCCCCTTCCCCAGCTCCCCTCCCCCATCCACCCCTTCCAAGCCCTCCATTCCCCCAACCCCCACCCCTTCCCTTCCTTCCCTCCGCCACCCCTGCCCTCTCCGCCCCTCCACCCCTGCGCTGACGACCCGGCATTGCGCTATCGCGTCATACGCTTACGGCGGAGCCTAATGTCCCCCCAATTTTTATTTGTCCTAGTCTCAGGTTTTCTTTCAATGATGTTTCCTAGCCAGCTCGCTCGCGTACTTTCCCTCCTTACAGTTCTTGTAGCTGGATGTACAGTCTCCCGCAATATGAAGGACCCATTCGACCAGGCAGTTTGAGGCTGTTTTGGATTTGCCTATGCCTGGACCATATTTTCGACGTGAGAATGAAATAAACTTTTATCTTTCTTTGTCGCTCAAAATAAAGTGCGCCTGGCCAGAGTGGAATAAGCGCCGCCCCATAAAGTGCATCGGCGAATGGATCCTTCCATATTTGCGAGTGACTGTACACGCACTTAGCGCGGTGTACGGCCCAGAGCAGCAGCGCGGCATGAGAAATGTCGCGCTCCGTCGGTTCTTCGATGGGGTCTGGACCAGCTATCTTGGCGGCATATGTATAGCCGTCTGGTGGAGATATCAGTCAATCCCGTGACACAGTCTTTACTTTGTAAAACATGAAACATCATCTCCCCCACCCGGGTTCTTCCTCACCTTCTACAGATAACTGATTCGGCAGTGTGATACCACAACCGCCACCGAATGGAAAAACTCGATAGATAAAATAAGATGTCCATAATAATGTTTGAGCCTTGGTGGAACCTTAGAGAAAAAAAAAAACTGGGTGCGAAACTCCTGAGGGTCCTGAAGCATAGTCATTGCCTGAGGGCCCGGGATTTTTGACGGTAGTCGAATTTCCCGGGCCTTGTGTAATAAGCGATACTGAAAATTGCATAATTTGGCATGGAACTACTTCAGGTCATGCAGTTATATAGTTCACGCGCAGATAGTCAGATTTATAATGAGCGAAATAATTAAGAGCTCACTCAAAACAGCATTAGATGACATATAAAAATACTCCCCCAGACTAGCGTCATGTATCCATAGTGGAGACTGGACTCTCCCAGGCAATTTGTGCTTTCCTGAACCAGGCGCAGATGCCCCAGGGACATTAGGGCTTAAATCTCCGGAGCAAAAAGACGCGTTTTCGGTGCCAGGGACGGGAATTTTAGAAAATACAGAAACATAATTATCATAAATATCAAAATGCTCTCCTCGAATATGAAACTAGACATACCCAGCTACATTCTAGAACGAAAATTCGATATTCTCTGGCGATTTCTGTGGCTTCCTGAGCTGGCGGAACTGCCAAAAAAAACCGTTGACTTAGTCTCCAGGGCGAAGAGACGTGGCTTTCGGTGCCGGGGACGAATTAGAAAAATACAGAAAAATAATTATCATAAATATCAAAATGCTCCCTCGAATATGATACCAGACATACCTAGCTACATTTTAAACGAAAATTCGAGATTTTCTGGCGATTTCTTTTGGCTTCCTGAGCCGGGCGGAACTGCCAAAAAAAAAACGTTGGGACTTAGTCTCCAGGGCGAAGAGACGTGGCTTTTGTGCCAGGGACGGGAATTTAGAAAAATACAGAAAAATAATTATCATAAATATCAAAATGCTCCCTCGAATATGATACTAGACATACCCAGCTACATTCTAAACGAAAATTCGATATTCTCTCGGCGATTTCTGTGGCTTCCTGAGCCGGGCGGAACTGCCAAAAAAAAAAACGTTGGGACTTAGTCTCCAGGGCGAAGAGACGTGGCTTTCGGTGCCAGGGACGGGAATTTAGAAAATACAGAAAAATAATTATCATAAATATCAAAATGCTCCCCTCGAATATGATACTAGACATACTCAGCTACATTCTAAACGAAAATTCGATATTCTCGGCGATTTCTGTGGCTTCGAGCCGGGCGGAACTGCCAAAAAAAAAAACGTTGTGACTTAGTCTCCAGGGCGAAGAGACGCGGGTTTCGGTGCTAGGACGGAATTTAGAAAATACAGAAAAATAAGTATCATAAATATCAAAATGTCTCTCGAATATGATACTAGACATACCCAGCTACATTTTGAACGAAAATTGATATTCTCTGGCGATTTCTGTGGCTTCCTGAGCCGGGCGGAACTGCCAAAAAAAAACACGTTGGGACTTAGTCTCCAGGGCGAAGAGACGTGGCTTTCGGTGCCAGGGACGGAACTTTGTAGAAAATACAGAAAATAAAATTATCATAAATATCAAAATGCTCCCCCTCGAATATGATACTGATTTATACCCAGCTACATTTTAAACGGAAAATTCGATATTCTTCATGGATTTCTTTGGCTTCTTGGAGCCGGGCGGAACTGCCAAAAAAAAAAAAACGTTGGGACTTAGTCTCCAGGGCGAAGAGACGTGCTTTGCGCCAGGGACGGGAATTTAGAAAAATACAGAAAAAGTAATCATCATAAATATCAAAATGCTCCCCTCGAATATGATACTAGACATACCCAGCTACATTCAAACGAAAATTCGATATTCTCTGGCGATTTCTGTGGCTTCCGAGCCGGCGGGAACTGCCAAAAAAAAAAACGTTGGGACTTAGTCTCCAGGGCGAAGAGACGGGCTTTCGGTGCTAGGGACGGAATTTAGAAAAATACAGAAAAATAATTATCATAAATATGAAAATGCCCCCGAATATGATACTAGACATACCTAGCTACATTCTAAACGAAAATTCGATATTCTCTGGCGATTTCTGTGGCTTCCGAGCCGGGCGGAACTGCCAAAAAAAAAACGTTGTGACTTAGTCTCCAGGGCGAAGAGACGCGGTTTCTGAAAGCTAGTGACGGAATTTAGAAAATACAGAAAAATAAGTATCATAAATATCAAAATGCTCCCTCGAATATGATACTAGACATACCCAGCTACATTTTAAACGAAAATTCGATATTCTCTGGCGACTTCTGTGGCTTCCTGAGCCGGGCGGAACTGCCAAAAAAAAAACGTTGGGACTTAGTCTCCAGGGCGAAGAGACGTGGCTTTCGGTGCCAGGGACGGAATTTAGAAAAATACAGAAAAATAATTATCATAAATATCAAAATGCTCCCTCGACAGTATGATACTAGACATACCCAGCTACATTTTAAACGAAAATTCGATATTCTCTGGCGATTTCCCGTGGCTTCCTGAGCCGTAGAGGAACTGCCAAAAAAAAAAAACGTTGGGACTTAGTCTCCAGGGCGAAGAGACGCGGTTTCGGGTGCCAGGGACGGGAATTTAGAAAATACAGAAAAATAATTATCATAAATATTAAAATGCTCTCCTCGAATATGAAACTAGACATACCCAGCTACATTCTAAATGAAAATTCGATATTCCCAGGTGATGTTTGTGTGGCTTCCTGAGCAGGGCGGAACTGCCAAAAAACGTCTTGCTGACTCTAGTCTCCAGTGCGAAGAGACGTGGCTTTCGTGCCAGGGACGGGAATTTAGAAAATACAGAAAAATAATTATCATAAATATCAAAATGCCTCCTCGAATATGAAACAGACATACCCAGCTACATTCTAAACGAAAATTCGATATTCCCAGGAGATGCATGTGGCTGCCCGGAGCCGGAAGTGAACTGCCAAAAGCAAAACGCCGGGACTTAGTCTCCAGTGCGAAGAGACGTGGCATTCGGTGCCAGGGACGGGAATTTAGAAAAATACAGAAAAAATAATTATCACAAATATCAAAATGCCTCTCCTCGAACATGAAACTAGACATACCCAGCTACATTCAGTAAACTGAGAACTTGATATCCCCAGGTGATGCTTGTGGCTTCCTGAGCCGGGCGGAACTTCGCCAAAAAAACGCTGGGACTTGGCCTCCAGAGCAGAAGAGACGCGGCTTTCGGTGCCAGACGGGGAATTCTAGAAAACACAGAAAAATAATTATTATAAAACATCAAAAAATGCTCTCCTCGAATATGAAACTAGACAATTAGCCCAGCTACATCTCTAAACGAAAATCTGATATCCCCAGTGCGATGGCCGTGGCTTCCCAGAGCCGGGCGGAACTGCCGCAAAAAAAAACGTTGGGACTTAGTCTTCCAGTGCGAAGTAGACGTGGCTTTCGGTGCCAGTGGACGGGATCGAGAAAAATACAGAAAAATAATTATTTTACAAACACCAAAATGCTCTCCTCGAGATATGGCGAAAACCAGACACACTCCCGCTATATTCTAAACGGCAACCGATATTCCCAGGTGTGACGTTTGTGGCTTCCCGAGCCGGGCGGAACTGCCAAAAAAACGTTGACTTAGTCTTCCAAAGTGAAGAGACGTGGCTTTCGAAAGTTGCCGGGGACGGGAAATTTAGAAAAACACAGAAAAAACAATTATCATAAATATCAAAAAATGTCTCCTCCCAAGAATATACAAACACACATACCCAGCTGTCATTTCCTAAACGAAAATCTGAGGTTACCCAGGTGATGCTGGGTGGCTTCCTGAGCCGGGCGGAACTGCACAAAAAAAACGTTGGGACTTAGTCTCCAGTGCGAAGGAGACGCAGGCTTTCGGAGCCAGGGACGTGAATTTTAGAAAAATACAGAAAAAAATAATTATCAGTAAACATCAAAATGTCATTCGAATATCGAATACAGTTTATACGATACCCAGCTACACTCTAAACGAAAACACTGCTGATGACTTCTAGGTGCGGATGCTGGTGGCTTCCTGAGCCGGGCGGAACTCGCCAAAAAAACGGCTGGCGATCAGGAGTCTCCAGTGCGAAGAGACGTGGCTTTCGGCAGCCAGGGACGGTTCAGAAAGGCGCACAGGATAATTATCATGGCAATATCAAAACGCGCTCTCCTGACAGGTGCAAAACTAGACATACCCAGCTATCACTCTAAACGAAAATCCTGATATTCTGCAGGCGATGTTTGTGGCTTCCCGAGCCGGAAGCGGGAACTGCAAAACCATTGCCGGGACTTAGTCTCCAGGGCGAAGAGACGCGGTTTCGGTGCCAGGGACGGGAATTTCAGGAAAAATACAGGAAAATAATAATTATAAATATCAGAATGCTCTCCTCGAATATGAAACCAGACATACCCAGCTACATTTCTAAACGAAAATTCGAGATTCTCAGGCGATGTTTGTGGCCTTCCTGAGCCGGGCGGAACCGCCAAAGTACTAGCGCAACAGCGCCCGTGGGCGAGACATTGCACCATTGTGGGTGGGACATGGTCACGCGACGATAATTCGCGGAAGTCACTGTGACCATCGTCCGCTGGCGCCATGACGCCAACCACCTAACCGACAGCAAAAGAGTGGGCCAACGGCGTCCACAAGGTCATGCGATCACATCCGAACCGCTGCGGTCATCAGACATACGGTCAGTGGATCGCCAGCCGTGTCACCAACGCGCGGGGGGGTTCCTCTCCAGCCAGGTCTCCACGCGGAACGATATCGCAGTTCAGTCGCACAGGCTGTCCGATCGTCCAAGCTGGCAGCCAACGGTCGGCCGATCACGGGCGGAGCGCCGGAACTTCTCGGTGGGCGGCCACCGGAACCCCCCCCCCCCCCCCCCCCCCACCACCGCCCGAAGAGTACAGAGGAAGCGTACCGGAGCTCCCAGAAGTGTGTGAGTCAGAAATTGCGGGTAAAGTCGTCGATTTCTTTTACTAGATTTAGAGGTACAGGAACCGCAAAATTTACACGTGGTCCATTACGTGTCTAACATGTATGGCGCTAAAATGAATTGCCAATTGTCCTTCGAAAAGAGGATCTTGCTACCATGGTGCAACCATCAGTACCAGATACATTTCATTCGTCAAAGTAGCAAAGATTTGCGGCATCATTTATGCCGACATATTCTGCTCGCCCATCCACCATGTTCGGACGCTAATGCCAGCCCTCGGTTAAATACATGATGCTTGAGACCTAGATCACCCAGCATCGAGCGTGAATTCACCTGGGTGCATGCTCACCTGGAATCAATTAACGTCAAGACGTATAACGCGATCGCATTTGACTGCAAGCCCTGTGGCTACAAAGCTTTTCTTCCTGGGAGCTGAATGCAAACGGCCATCGTTTTCAATGGGAGTCTAGGGGATTTGGGTCTGGCGACTGGCAAGGAAGTATACGGGTCGTGAGGCACTAGAAACTCTTCAAGCCAGCGGGCTATCCAGATCAATATTACGGCCCCGCCGAGTGCAATTAACGTTGTAGCGTTCAGACCGACCTGCAAAAACAAAACTTTTTCGCCCTGTTCGACGGCAATACGCTAGCGCCGACGTGACAGCCGAGCGCTGGCGTAAGTTGCCAGTCGGCGGGCATGTCACCGGATCCTGGGGTACCGTACATGGTGACAGGCGTATAGCACGTTAGCGATTGACAACGGCGGCGACACATACTTTACATGGTTAACTTGAGACGTGACGCAGACCGCATCTTTGCTTCGTACTTTACCAAGCACGGTCACGCGCATCTAGACGCAACACTGTAACAAGCAAACACTGCCTGTAAAGTCAAGCTCAGGCAGTGCAGAACGTCAAAGTAGAAATGATACATCCACAGTATATCACTAATCATAAAACCAACGAAAGTAGAAAACAATTAGTCACACAGAAGAAGAACCAGCTATTAATGACATTCCTGTGAAAACACAAGCCGCATTTTAATTGGCTAGCATAATTTCGTTAACGTATCCAAACCTAACGTATGCTTTCTTGACACCATAAAAATATAAAAGTAACTTCAAAAGTAATTCGCTACTTTTTAGGCAGCTAGTAATTTACTCAATTAGTTACCATTTCAGTAATTTCTACTCTACTCAAATTACTTCTTTAGGTCAATACTCAGTAACTTAATTACTTTTTAGTAACTTGTACATGTCTTAGCAGACTAAGTTCAGGCTGTATAAACAAACACACCACTTTTTTTACGAGGCTCAGAGTATGTGTTTAAGCAATGGCGAATAGGCGATGGCGCGGACAGGTGATGGTGCAGGTCCACGATGGTGCAGGTCGATGGACAATGGACAGACGATGTTGCGGGTCCGCGCCAGATAACCCTGTACATGAATATGTCCTTCCCGTGAAACTCGTTTTTTTTCTTTTTTTTATTTGAAGCGAGCTCCAGTTCGGGGCTTTTAAGTTTTTCCGATTTCAAAACAACCGGCTCCGGGATTAATTTTGGGGTTCCTTCAGTTCTTTCAGAAAAATCACGGATTCCTACAAGTTATAAGCGTTCGCGCTTCATGCTGCGCGATTTGTTTTGCGACGATCTTTTCAAGCGTGCCATAACCTCACTGGGAGTAACCGTAAAAAGGCTTGAAACTCCCCCCTCCCCCCCTCCCCGGCGTTTCTCAAGTTCTTGGTGGCTATGGGCGGGTTATCTTTAGAAAGAGATAATCCCTTCATCTTTTGTTCTCCTAAACTAAGAAATGAGACCGTCTTGAAGAAAGAACTGCGTTGTTGAGGAGAAAAAGGAAACGTGGGCTCATAAATATACTTTCTGCGAGATCCAGTGCCTGAAAGCAAGAATCTGATTCCTTTACCACGATTTGTGAAAGTGAAGTGTCTATTCAGGGCAGCAGTTATCCGCAGCCGAGAGAAACGTTTCATGATATCTATATTTATATTTGTTCGTTATCGATGTGTCAACTCATGGCAGCGGCCCCGGAGTCTTTACGTCTTTACAGCGAATACCGATAAATGAGACAGCAAAAATGGAAAGGGTGAGAGAGAGAAAGCGGAAGAGAGATGAAGACCTTGGCAAAAGTGAAGCGCAAGATAACAGGACGAGAACAAAAATTTCATTTAATTTTGCTTCGGTCGCTGCTCCTTGGAACACCGATAACGGTGAAAGATGAAGACCAGAACAAAGCTGTCCTCTGTTTCCGCCTTTGGGGAAATCATAGCCCAGCGACTCCGGAACCCTTTTCGCCCCGACTTTTTATTTTTTTCTCGGTTAGTTTTATTTGGTTGCTTAATCTCTGCTCTCCCTTCAGTGTTGGGGCAACCGATTCCCCCTTCCCTATTACAGTCATGCCTCGTCCATAGGGTCACCGTTTATAATGAATACCCCGCTGCGCCGACAATATTTCCGGGGACGAACTGGCTAAATGCGTGCCTTTTTTGTCTCGCTATTCCGGACCACTTACGTTATAAACGCGTTTTTGGAGGGTGCGGAGGTGTCCATATTAAGTAGACATCATTGTATAAATGGCCTTGCGTGTGATTCCCTTTCTCTATTTGAGCTCTTTTGCTTTAGCTACGTTACAGTTCCCTGCTGACACAGAGAAAGCAGATACGAACCACTTGTCATCAAAGCAATTTTCTATCTTATGGCGGAAGAGTAAAATCTGGATTTTTCTACTGTCTTAGTAGGGCTGAACTGCTCTTGCTTGTTAAACACGGGGCTACCGTTGTTTCAGTTATTGTTATTTTTTATTTTTATTTTGAGCTTGAAACGTCGTGGAATATTTGCTAAGCATAATATTTGTTTGTTTTTGTTTGATGAAATTTACTCGCCTTCTTTAGACTCAGCAGTTTCCCGCAAAAGCTGAGAAACCTAAATTTAAAATATTCCGAAATCAAGGGTTTTCTTATTTCCCTCTCCGCGACTGAAAAAAATCATTTAACATAGCATGACCAAAAATATATATATAAAATATTAAAACATATAACTACAATCTTGCTAAAATAAATTTTTTTGGCATCGTTCAACATGAAATTTGTAATATCTTTTTCAATAGGTTTTTTTTTTTCATTGGATCTGTTTTACATTTTGTTCGTATGCTACAGGTAGACTGTGTTTTCTTGATTTATTCAAAGAATTCGATAACGTTTCTCACACATATATCCAATTAAAACATATCTTTCGGAGGGCTGTGATAACTTGGGTAGCCTGCATTTTTTTTAATTATAAATTTTAGGTTTCTCCCGCTTTCGAAAAACGGAATCTATCGTCCCCTCCGTCGTTCCGCAGTTAAGATATTCTAATTTAAAATTTATTGTTCTTAATGTAATTACTATAAGCGATCTTCTTAATGACGTTAATTATTTAGTCAATTAGTCACGTTAGCAAACAACTGCTTCCTAAATACTGAAACTACCAACTACTCTGAAGTTCACAGGCTCCATACAAATATAAAGTATGTTTGATATTTGTGTGGATAATATAACATAAAACTCGACCAAAAATTGCAAAGCTGTGTGAGTATAACGTATTCGCATATCTCTGCTCTTATTGTTTATTAATAGCGTATCTTTGCCCTTTGCTTAATATAAATGTTTGAGCCTAAATTTAATGTGTGATATCTCCTGAAATACGCACGTTAAATATATGATGAATATCGCTAATCGTAGTTAAATGCTTGGTGTGTTTAGCAGAGTGGGAATTTTGTCTGCCCCAATATATGTTGTGTTGTTTTGTGTTGTCATGTGTTGTATTCGTTGTAAACTAGATTTTTTATTATTATTTCTAACCGCAGGCTAGGTTAACAAAAGTTACCTTTTTTTCCTTGCACCCTCACAATTAAGCCTAGACTTGTAGAAAACTCCCTTTCGCTTCATATTAGATAGTGTATTTTTTTATCTGGGACCCCAGTCGATCTAAAATAATTATTCATTTTGATTATCGTGAAAAAAACACTTAGCTCGTATTATTTGAGGCTAATTATCATCATCGTATCAGAAGCTCATATCTTCATCGCAACACATATCACACAAATTAATGCGTTCATAAAACAACGAATTTTCATCCCGTCGTTTCATATTTCGTCGAGTGCTGCTCATCAGAATATTGTAAAAATATTTACTGGTAAAAATAATGCATCTTACCAATGATTCGTCTCGAAAACATTACCTAGAATAAAATCACCTCCAGCAAAACAGTTTTTGTTGTATAGGATCATATATATTTCAAACTTTTGAACTCTCAAATGCAAAGATCAAAACTGAAAGGAAGATCTATTTGTGGATCCTTAGAAAATGCGTCAGCATGGCCCTTGGGAAACGCCAAACAGTTCCCCCTTTGAGAAATGCAAACGGGAGTCCTTCACTTCTCTGTTTTGGCTTTCTCCATTGGCTTTTTCCATTGGCTTTCTCGTTTGCTTCCCCTACTTTTGTTGTCTCTTTTTGGCCTCGTTACGGAGCCAGTCTTAGCGTTTCCCAAAGGAAGATGCCTGTGGCGTTTCCTGAGGGCCATGCTAACGATATTCCCTGAGGATCCAGCAACGGATCTTCCTTCCAATTCTTGGCAGCCTACTTGGACCAGCGCGAGTACTTGGTTCACACTCCATTTTGTACCACAAACCTGAGCCATACGCGCTCCGCACACCTGGGAGTTGAGACTCGCCCCAGCATCCGCATTGGTTTCCGCCCCGTGACGCAGCCTCCCCTCTCGCCTTTGACTCTGACCACTCTCCTCTTCAGGACGCAGCGCGCTTCCTTTTCCACTTTTTTGTCCACTGAGACGAACCCGTCAAATTTTCATTGACATACAACGAAAGAAACACACAAGAGGACGAAACAGACGTTTTGTCGTCAATGTAAATCACCAACACGTCAAACCTTTAACCGTCAAATTTTCCCGGTCATATGGGTACTAACGCTAACGCACTATTAAGTTCATTGCATTCGAAACCTTTTGATCTACGGTCTTTCACATTACTTCTTCGAAATCCGCCAGCCGGTCACTACGTCTGTAGAAAGTGCTGACAATAGGTTGCGCAAGCTGCTGCACAATTCAAAGGTTTCCACCGTACCTCTTGATTAAGAAAATCTTGTTTTTGCAAGAACGCAGTGGCCATGACCGATCACGTTATCGCATCCGAGACCAGGTCATAACGACGCGGAAGAGCACCCTCGCGTTGTGGCACCTCAAGAGTGTGTCTAGGACAGAGGCACAGTAGCGTCACTTAATTTCTAGGGTTTCCAACCGCTCGCTCGGGGTCACGTTGTTTATGGGACACGTGTGCAATGTAAGGTACGAGAAGCTGACGAAAGCGTTGATCGTTCCCAAGCATGTCCATGGTTTGCTCAACCTCTCCACCGCACGCTATCCTTTTTGCCACCCGACAACGCATCCATGCGCACTTGCAATCAATGTCAATATGCGCACTTGCAATCAATATTAACAGCTTTTTATTAATACTCACCCAACCAGGCAGATTTCCATCGCAAATGTTGACTTTTCAACCACGAGTCAGGATACTTCAACTTCTCTGCTGGTGCAAGCGCATGACAATGACAAAATCCTTTGAACTACGAAAATTAAAACATAACCGCGTGGGCAGCACGTGCACTCATAGTGAGGAAATCAGAAGCGACCCTCGCGAGGTTCTCACCACGAATAGCTTACATCAGAGGATTGTCGGAGCCATAAACATCGCTTTGCGCTGGCCAAAAGCATAACCATCCTGTTCGTCTTGTTTTCAACTGATGTTCCGTGATTTCTTTTCTTCTTTCCTCCAAATTTAGTTTTTTTTCCCTTTGTGTTTAATCTTAAATCTTTTTTTTTGTTACTGGTTGTCCCTGGATAAAAAAAGGGCCTAGGAAAATCCTTCAAACCAGTTTCGTGTCATTTCCGAAACCCAAAGGGCCTGTATTTGTCCCTGCGCAGCGGTGTCCTTGTTAGGCCAAGAAAAAAAAACGAGCGATTAAACTTATCTTAACCCAGATAAAACTTGAGGTTTATACTCTGGATGCTTCTTCATATAATCACCGTACAGATCTAAGTATTTAGCGAGTTTTTATTGCGAGTTGTAGAATAGCGTACGCAAATCTTTTGCGCACCACGCTATTCTAAAACTCGCTATATAGGTCCGTCAGAAGAGTCGCGGCTTCCAGTAGGCTGCTGCGCTGATTATCCGGCGTGCCATATTTTTCGCACGCTTTTTGAACGGGCACTGAACACGAGTGATGCGTCAGTGTTCGGCGCGTACTCGGGTCAACTGTGCTCGACCCGACTGCCGCGTGGGCGCTCGGCGTGAGCTCCGGAGTCCATTCACACGCTTCGCGCCGAGAACGATGCCCGGAAATGTGGCGACCAATGCTACAAGCGCGATGCGTGTGGCCCTGAGAAGTGTTTGCATCCGCGCGAGCGCGCGTGCTCGACAGGGACGCTGGAAAGCTAGGAGCTCGCGCTCTGTAGCATTGGCTGGGCGTCTGGACGTAAAGCTGAACACGAAGTAGCAGGTAACTGCCGTCAATGCTAATATTACGATATGACCCATGAAAGGAATAGCGAAAAAATATTAAAACAACTTGGTTAAGTATTCAACTTACCGTGGCCCAGGAGTTGGACAGAAATACTCAGAAATGTATTTGGAAATACAAATACTGGGATACATTAAAAATAGTAGCTAAAATACTGATTACTGAAATATATCTGGAAAATGTATCGCGATACTGTATCGGAAATACATTTTAAACACAGGCAAAAAGTACTGGAAATACAAATACAGGGATACATTATAGGGAGGGCGGAAATACAAATACAGAAATACTGATACTGCAACACTTTTTTCAAATTTGTTTGAGACGCCAACTGGGATGAAGCTTGAAGTTTTAAGCGGAAGTTTTTAATCGCGAAATTATTTTTCCCGTAGGCTTGGCACTTTGCGTTGAAGGTATTGGTTTCGGACGACGAGGAGTCTTCAATTGGCTCAAAAACGCTCCATCAAGGACTGACCGCGGTCCCTCCCCTGACATCCTGTCTGTCTGACGAGGAATGCGAAAAGACTTCGACCTCTAAATAAATTCTCGTCACCCTAAATCCCATCAAAACGTCACCACGCCCCTGTAAGCATTGATCATATGACGTCGAGTGAAATTAACTGGTATTCTTTATCTGTACGTGTGGCCCCGAACATGAAACTTTGCCACGCTGCTGTATGAAAGGACAATACGTACTTTCGTTGTAGGTTATCTCGTTGGAAGATCGTGCAGGCAGTGTCATTTGGAATTTTCGAGAATAGCGGACCGCCTGAAGCATCCTGGAACCCATGTCTTATCCTTCTGTTAAGGTTGAAAAAAAACATACAGTGGCATCCTTGTTCTGGAAGGTCCTTCCTGCTGACCCTCCACCACCGACGCATGGACTGCAGTCCAAGTTTCGCCTAGCATCATCCAAACAGAGGACCTCGTGGATTGCGACCTGATATTGCCGGCACAGGTGCGAGCTCTAACAATGCCCCATAATCTTCTTGACCTGATGCCATCAGAAGTGAAAAAAGAAAATGCGTTCGGACTTGTAGTTATTTTTTTGGGGGGGGGGGGGAAGGTAGTATTTCTCAAGAAATGCAACGAAGTACATTTTCTCCTGATTGTATCGCGATACAAAGAAACATTCTAAATGTATTTCTGATACAGGAATACAGATACTGGTGAAAAAAATGTATCGCGATAGAGAAATACAGATACGAAATGTATTTATGAAATACTATCGCGATACATTTGTTTCGCGATACTGCCTAACTCCTGCCGTGGCCTAATGTCGGCCGAGCTGAAAAATACATGGTGAAGACAAAACAGGCCTCTTACCCAGCCTTTTAGTTTAAATCTGTACGAATTGGAAATTAATTATCATTGTAGATAAATACATATACACCTATATATGCGTGTATAAGCCATTAGAAAAACTGGCCGGAGACTCGTCTTTCGGACGAATGCAGTCCTGGGGTGGGCCGAAATTCCGAGAATAATCTCACCCACGTGTTTGTTGTTTTCACCAACTTTTTTTTATTGTTTTATACTCACATGCTTAGGCTCCTTCGCCACCTTGCCTGTTGTTTATTAAATCCTAATTATAGAATTTGCTCAAAGGAAACTGAAGCGGTTCTGTATTTGAGAAAAAAACATTCAATGGCCTTCATTCTACCTCCAGAATCAGGAATATCGAGATTATTTTTCAATTTGGTGCACAGAGGCTTCAGAAATTAATTTTTAAAGTACCGCCAAAGCCCCTCCTTTCCGGGGCGTGACGTCACACTAGGAGTTTTCGGAATCTCTGCTCTCGCGCATCTTTAGCGCCTGACAAAGCTATGCACGCGCACTCTTGCTATTTTCAAAAAGGTCAGAAGGAAACGTCACGACTGCCGTCAGTGCGGAAAAATATACCTGGCAAGCTTGCCATTGCACGCGCTGCCCACACGAGCGGCACGCGCTTGGCGGCCCAAAGATCCTAGTATGACGTCACGACTGGTCGGAGGTTTTTCGCGTTTTCTCGCATTTAGTTGCATTTTCAGGGAAAACGAATGTGATATTCAGATTCACGGGATAAAAATACGCCAGAATTCACCTCTAACTCGTTTTTTTCAAGAAGTGTTTCAGCTTCCCTTTAAAAAGGAAATCGACTTTTTAAGCCAATTCGAGTGTAAACAACACGATTTTTTTTTGGAGGGGGCATCTATTTATTCTGTTTTTTATATTTCTAAATCTTTACTAACCATTGCGAGAAAAAAATTCGCGAATCAGTGCTTAACTTTTTTTTTATTTTGTTACTTTTAAGAAAACAAAGATTCGGATTTTTTGTTCTTCGGTCTGCGTATCAAATTCGACGCGAAAATGGAAGGAATATCTCAATTAACAATCGACCCTTTAAAAAAATCCAATATACATTCGTCGAAACTGCCCCAGGCTTCGTCAAACGAAGACGAGCAGAACGGCCGAACGATGATCCCGGATTTGCGAGCAAATGCCCCGTCCACTGTTTAGTTTTGGAATGCGGCGATATTCAGAGTCCAAAACTAAACCAATATTGAACTCCCCACTCCCCCTTTCCCCCTCCCCCCCCCCCAAAGAAAAGGACAAACAAACAAACAAAAACATCACTCGGATGGCGAAGTTGAAGAATAAGACTTGTAAAAAAATAAAAAAAGAACCCCGATTCAGTGCTTCTCGTTGATTTCCTTTAAGTGGAACTTTAATCACAAAATCTCAACTTCACAAAATGCTTCCTTCGCAAAACTCTAGACCGCAAGAGAATTTCTGAGTCGTGTTCACGTTTCTTGCTTCCTGTTTCTTTCAATGACATTCTTATTGGTTAATGCCGAATTGTTATTTCCTGCGAAGAGATAATGAGATACCCGAGCCTCTCACTTTCTGCATTTTGAAGCTTTCAATAACCAGAATTTAAAAAAAAACAATTCTTTTTTTTTGGGGGGGAGGGGGGGGCGGTTAATACGCTATACAAAATATTCACATAGAAAGGAGAAACACTATGTTGATATCGTGTTTCTTTGTTTCATCTGAGCATGCGAAAGTCGACGCTGACTTTCAAATGATTGTTCCAGGATCCTCCAGCAGCACTGCAGAAAGCTTATGTCATCACGTGCTTTTACCGAGACTCATGTGTTGTCAAAGAACTTTGCAAAAACTGCGCGTGCGTTCGACAAAGGAGCCTCGGTTGGAGAAACTGTAAGAAGAAATCAAAATAGGAAGAGTAGCATTCCACAAGAAAAAAAAAACGCAAGCAAAACACATAGTGATTCTAAGGACAACAATTATCGCAGTTGATCAGGGCGGAGAATAAACATAAGGATGATTTTAATGGTAATTTGCGTCACACCTGTTTAACTCTAAAGGTCTACATCAGCCCTTTTCCGCAAAAGTTATCCCAAAACTATTTGTATTTACCATGTTTCTATAATTTGATGCTGTCTATATGTATTTGCTTTGTATTTAAATAAAAGTATCATCAAGCAAGAAAGATTTCTATACTTTGAAGACAAGCAAAAGGCGATAATTTTCAGAGAAAATCAGACAGTTGGGCTTCTTTTCTACCTTTCTTTTTGCTTGTCAGTTATGTAACACCCTGTTGCAAGCTAATCACAACACATACGTTTTTTAAAGCTTTTGTTCTATCTACGTCAATAAAAATTTAATTACTTCCCGTTTGCAGTAATCCTTCCTTCTGCATTGTTATCAGTGACTGGATGAATTGATCAATTAATCTTCTATGTGTAAAATTAATCTAGTGATAAGTATTCACCATTTTAGTGCTACAGTGATTGAAAATAAATAAATCTGATTTACTTGATTAAGTAAACAATGTTTCTCTTCGACTCTGCACTTGATAATCAGAGTTTTTTTTTATAAATCTGCAAAAATATAGTAATGCACTCGTACAATGAAAAGTCACAAAGGAAGAGTACAGGAAGTCCACTTGCCACGCAGAGCAGCATAACAGGTGATATGTCAAGTAGGTCAAGATCAACTGCGCGATCTTGAAAAGGACACACTTGGGCTTGTTGATGTTCCTTACTCTCTGTTTCTTGGAGTTGTAGTATGTTTACAGACAAAAAACACCCGTTCCTTCGTGCAATGAACACGCATGTTATAGCCGCAGCACCAGCTACGACTTCTGAAGTGTAGAGATTTGAGTTTCAGATAAGTCACAGTCAGCTAATTTAGTCGCTTTGCTCCTAGCAAACCACGAATGCGCCCAGGACTTTTGTTTGGTTAGTCTAAGGAATTGTTCCAAAGCCGGAAAATTCAGATCAGGTTGAGTGGCTGGTTAGCTACTAAATGACATCGATGAGTGTACATTGCGTGGTGTTTACCGTGTAACTTTGATTTAAATATGGCGGAGCTCGTTTCGGTTCGTGAATAAGATTTTGAACAGGAACAAGGAAAACGTCATGCTCATTTTTCTTGTGCAGGATTGATTTAAAATTCCAATTGTCTTTATTTTATTTTTCAGAACTCATAATTTTCTGAAGGCCCGTTGAGGGTCCCAGTGTTCGGCGCACCTGGATTCTCCAGGTAGGATGCCAGAGAAACGCCTAACCTGGCACAAACTTGGCAATCCTAGGGGCCTAACGATGGCCTATTGCGGTAGAGCTCCAAAGCGTCAATTAGTGCCGGGGTCATTTTCTTTGGTGTCTCTATGGCCTTTTTTTGGCTCACCAAATACTCGCCAAAGTGCTAGACACGATCCAAAGATACTTGCCACGTATGAACCAAGGAACCAGCAGTGACGCCTAAATCTGGCACATGTTTGGCGACTGAGGCCCCAAAGTGCCACATGAGAGCCAACAACGAGCAGTGAGGCCTAATACGGCAATTGTTTTGGTGAGTTATGGCCGATATACCCAGACCCTGGCAAATGAATGTAAAGTTTAGCTCTACATTTTGGCTCCCTCGAAGTTTTAAGACCCTAAATTTAAAGAAAAATAGCAAATTCCGTCCCAGAGAACTTTGCTGCTTGGGGATTTGTTCGTCAGCATTCCTATCGGCTAATCCAGAACTTGCATTAGCTGTGAAGCGATCATAAAATGTAATCAGCTCGTCACATCCCTCGTTTAATTAGCCGTCTGGGATTACAGGTCAGGGCTATGACTAGGGTTCCGGATGGATGAATGGATGGATGGATTGCAATGGCTGCACCCTTTATGACGGACGGTAGCTTGCGCCACTAAGCATTTTCGGGATATTTTTTTTTAAGGTCGGGGATTTTTTATAATATTTAGTATGTTTTTTTAGTGATTCCCCGTGCTTCGGCGTCAATTTCCTGCATCTGACAAAAATCGCTGTTTGTCGTGGTTTATGCCGAATAAAGCAGGACACGGCTGTAGAATTCACCATCCTCAAAGAAACATGCGCCTGAATTGAATACTAGATAATTGTAAAGGTACGATGAGATAAAAAAAAAAAGCAGGATGATGCGTCTCTTTTTTTTTTTTAAGAAAGAGGCCGCCTTATTAGTCATTTTTACTTCTTTCTTTTTCCAGGGGTTTTCGGTTCTTGTCCATTTTGATAAAAAGCGACTCGGGGGCCAATTTCCGTGGTTTATTCATGCATACCAAAAACACGGTACCAAGTTATTACCGCTCATAGAGAATCGCGAGAACAAAGAACAAAAGTATACCTCCGCGAGCCAGCTCACCACGTCGCTTGTTTACATGCACCTCTCTCTTTCTCTTTCTTTCTCTCTCGTACTCTAGCCCTTATTTATCAACGCACGTATACTGAACGGGACGCATGAGTTGCTAATTAAGACCAGAGTAGGTTTGCATGTAGTCCTGCCCCCTTTTGTCCGCAACCGCGTAGGGGAGCACGGCGCCTTCTCGTTATGATAACAAGCCCAGCATCGTGGCTCCCGTGTGTGTCGGCTTCATCAACTTCAATCTCTCACCGCATTAACTAACTTTATTGGTATCATGCGCACACATGACGCGTCGAGTCGCTTTCCCACTTGGTTCCACTCCATTTTGGTGAACGAACTCTAAGCGGCGAAAGAAGAGGTCAAATCAATAGCCCGTTTTCAAAAGTCCGCGCATTCACCTCTCTGCCACTGCTTCATCACGAACTTTGATCACGTACCTTGATCGCATACTTTGATCGCGTACTTTGATCACGTACTTTGATGACGTATTCTGTACGGGCTCTTAATCAGCGTTCCGCGAGGCCTCGGATCAGATCAGAGGCTCCTTCTGCAAGCAATGGCGACCGCCAATGTTGCTTGACGGAATTTTGTAAAGCGCTCATTAGGTTCTCCTTCGCACCAGTGCTATAAAGGGACGGTGTTCCAATATGCGGCTTTCCTAGGACGCGTTTTTTTTTAATGCGAAATAAATAATACGATTGATAAAACGCAAATTCTCTACCCGTTGTCAAAAACCGTTGAACGGGATTCATGTTGACTGAGGGTTCAATACTGAAGTTAAGAATTTCATGATCTAGTTTAGAAATCGCATTTCGAAGCTAGTTTGGTCAAGTAAATGTCGGGAGCTTAAAATACGTGAGGTTACCAACGGAATGGTATCCCATGTTCTTACAATACGTGCAAGCTTATGGGCAGTGCAAGATAAAATACAGCGTGACCCCTATGGCTCTGCATGGTCCTTTGAAGAAAGCGCACACATCGATTTTTTAAGCAGATTGCTTTGTTATTTAT
>JAZHYW010039239.1:0-21526 GCA_037355805.1 Ixodes ricinus | reverse complement strand
TTATTATTATTATTATTATTATTGATCGAGCTCGCTTTGCACCCCGGTTATGGTGTACTAGAATACTGGGCAGTGCAGCGAGCGCGGGCGGAGGGGAGGCTCCTTCAGCGATGACCGGATCGGCGGCCGCGAGAGGGCGCAACGTGTAGTAGGCGTGCTGCCGGAGTGCGGAGCGCAGGCAGCGGTAGCGCTTGG
Source organism: Ixodes ricinus (assembly GCA_037355805.1). Classification (NCBI taxonomy): domain Eukaryota; kingdom Metazoa; phylum Arthropoda; class Arachnida; order Ixodida; family Ixodidae; genus Ixodes; species Ixodes ricinus. The sequence continues at coordinate 21,331 of JAZHYW010039239.1, read as the reverse complement.
CTGGCTTGGCGTTCCGCACGGGTTCGATTGTTTCGTGTTGTTTGGCTAGCTCTTTACGGTACTCTTTATTTCTGCTCTTTCACATATTATTTATCGCGCTAATTCGTTGCCAAATGCTTTGCCTGAGACGTGCATCTTCGGGCAGGACGCCACAGTACACATCGCGACACTGCTAGCGCGAACACGACATTGGCGCTTTTTCGCATTTACTTCGAAAGAGTATTAGCGAGGACGAAATTTTATCACCTGCATTATAGACCCGAATGAGCTTTTTCCTCAGCAATTAGAACTTTGCTGAGATCCTTTGGTTTCTCATAGAAAAACCGGCGATCGCTTGTTCGCGCTAACAGTGTTGGGTTCTGAATAGGCGGAAAATCCCCTCCCTCCCCCAGCAACGTTCGGGAAGTCTCTTGAAAGAGACGTCCCAGACGTGTGTAATCCCCTGGATAACGTAGGATAAGCATGCTGATGGCATGATACCTAAACAAATGTCTGCTTTTGTGACCCTATAATTTCACTGTCACTGTAGTTATGATCAATGAATTCCGTGGTTGAAGCGCACTACCTTAATGAATTGTTTCAACGTTTGGGAAAACAATATGGGGCTTACAAAACGGATTATATCGTCTACTTCCGTAGGCTGCATGGTACGCTATACAGGTGCCACTGTCGTCTTTCGCAACTATTTCCATGGGCTTTCGAAGGAATTTCCAGCACTAGCCTTTATTGTATTTGCTGTTACTACGTAGGGTTTTCGAACAGGACTGTGCGAATAGTTAGAAAAATGTATCCACTCACCAGCTCTGGTAGTAACCAGATTGGATAAATTCTTATTTATCCATTGAGCACCAGCTATCGATATGTGTGGGCACCAGGGCGCGCAGATAAATTTTTAATTATACACTGGGCGCCAGCGCACAGATGAGATTAATGAGGTGCACCCAAAGATTCCAAAGGCGATGATACTTGCTTTTCCCAAGAGCTCGGGAGAGGGGGCTCCCGAGCTCCCTCGTAGTCGGCGCCTATGGCGTTTTGTACCTCTACATTCTCCAACGTGAGGTCATGATCTTGATGAGCTTCGACATCTTCAGAATAAATGACTCAGTATCTTGCGCTGGGCCACAAGACCTTTCAATTTTCTTGCGGTAAACAAAAGAGGCCTCTTAGCACCTCCTCATTGAAGAGACGGAGTGCTGGGCCAACCCTCATCTTTTCAAAGCCGTTAGGAAGAAAAACATATTTTGCTGATGTGAGGCCATAACCTTCAACGTCACATTTTCACAGTCACTTCTCCAAGCCTTTCTAATGCAGTCAGCGTGCACGGGACCCTTCGGTGTGTAGAAACCAGTGTCTATAAAACCGATTTAGCAGATAGTTTACAGAGTGCGAAAAGTCCGGAAAAAAAATGTAGAGGACGACTGTCATGACTGCCTGCATTACATGAAGCAGAGTCTCCCTGTCACTCCTTTTAATGTTGCGGGACCACGACTTACGCCGATCGAACTCGAGAGGGGCACGAAAAAGGGAACGGGCTTCTTTGCAAGACCGATAGCCACTTTTGCAACCCGGCACGGGCCCCAGGAATTGAAATTAGGGGGGGGGGGGGGGGGGTTCGCGGGGCATTTAGAATATAAGAGTCGTTGCGAATTAAGGGGGTGCCTTCGGAAAAACAAGGGGGGAGTACACCCCCGTAGTGGGGTGTAGGGAAATCACTGTCCCGGGACAAAACACGTCCCGTCTCTCTTGTCCCGCCGTTTTTCCGTCATTACACGCTTTGTCTACATGCCACTGAACGGCACCGGTTGCAATCCATTTCAATCAACCATTAAAAAAAAAACACTGCAGCAAAACAAATCGACGACGTGAACCACGCGATCACAAGCAGTACGACCACACGGCAATCCGAGCGGAAAGGAGCACGCCTGTTACCCGCAGCGCCCCCTGCCGTCCTTGCGCGCCGTCATCGCTGCGCCGACCTCCTCCCTCCGTTGCTTCTCGGCGCGGACGACACACTGCCCAGTTCTAGTACACCATACCCCAATTTAGTTTTCATATATGGAGACAGTTTTTTTTTTGTGTGTCACCCATGTAACAGGATTATTAGGGATGGATGGATGGACGCTAACGGCTGTACACCTTATGTCGGGCGGCAGCTTGCGGCACCTAGCCTAGGGCCAACTTACCCCGGTGAGGTTGTATGTTCAAATACCGGAACCTGTTGCACCTCAAAAAAAAAAATTGCTACTTTAGCGCATCCGCAATAAAACCTGTACCCAAAAAGCAAAAAAAAAAAAAAAAGAAAACCGCCTGAGGTTTTGATTTGGGAATGCAGCACGCTCCAAAAGATATATGTCGTAAAAGGCAATTGTGTTGTGTGCCGACATGTACACGTTAATGAAAAAAAAAAAGATAACCAAATGCGGTTATTTGTAAGTCGCTCAGAAAGTAACAATAAGTACGTTGCACGTTTCTGAAATTCAAAAGAAACGGCCCAAAACTAACGATATAACAATATGCTTTTCCGCTACTTTGAATGTGTCGTTTTTCTGCAGCAGCAGCAGCAGCCTGCCAATGTCTTGTGCTGTAAATAAAACCTAACTTTCTAACGCTTTCATGGGCACCTTTTTACCTTCTGGCTAGCGCATTTCATTTTAGTTCTTTTGCTGTGAACGACATAGGCGTGAGCTGAGGAGAGAACAAAATAGGATAACGTGTGTTGTACACGCTCTTCTCGAGAAATAGCTAAATATCGTTACTCGCCTCTCCACAGTGACTCAACCCAATTTTGTCGCTTTGTCACTCATCTTCTCATTTGATCTGACTTCAAACTATAAGAATTCTAGTGTGTCAAAACTTTTTCACTGTTAACTTTTTTGAGTGATTACCCGCTTCATGATACGTTTTTTGTCATCAGTAAGAAATCAACAAAAATAAAAAGGAATTAGGTAACTAGGAGTGAAGACAACAGAAAGAATGACACACTTGCTACAAAAAGACGACGGACAATTCTTTCCCCCCCCAAAAAAAAAAAAAGAAGTGTTAGGTTGTTTTAAGCATGTTATTGTTTCTGTCGTCTTTCTCCAAAAACCAACACGGTCCTAAGTTTATGTCAACAGGGAGTAAAATAAACTGCACTTAAGATGCAGGTCATCTTCTATAAGCGGTTCAAGTTTCTCGTCTAAAAAGGGCATTTGACGAAACCGAGACTTTTAAACGGTTAAATAACGCAAAAACAACCTATGAGGGAAACCAAATAAAAAAAAAAGATCAGAAATTTACAGATGGTTATTTTTAAGAACGCAATACAATGACGGCAGCAAACGATCTAGGATCTAGTAATAAAAGAATAGGCTTTCGTTTCGATCTTTTTTTGCGGTTAGAGACGCCACCGGCTCTGCTCCATAAAATAGTTATTGCCTTCGCAATAAAAACAAAAAAACAAGCAGTAGCGCGAGAACATTGCAAGGTGCTTTAAGAGAACAAACGAATATGTTTGTTTTCCTTTCGTATAAGTACGAGAGGGCTTAGCAACGGAGAATGCATTTCGAAATTGTCTACGCGCAGCTCGTATTGTGCGTACGCTCGTGTTTTCCAAGCAACCTTTTTGTTCGTTTGCATGTTGCATTTTATCTAGTGCATTGCACAGGTTCCATTGTCCAAACTATCTCTTAAACTAGAAGGGATGCCGGCTCAGCGGTACTTATAGTTTTGTCATTCTCGCGTGTTTTGTGACTCGTTGTTTTGAAAGTAAGGTGGATATCGGATTACTAAAAAAAACACACATAGAAGTTGCATACATTATGTCATTACCCTCTTTTCTAATCAATAGTGCGTTCATTGAAGAAAGATTATTTTATTCATAACTTTTCATAATCGGCAACAATTTGTGAGCACGGTAAAAGCTCCGCCATCATCTTGCGCTCCTTGCCTTCCGTCATGCTTTGATTGCGCGTGCTCACGCCATGAGCATGTGTTATCAGAGGCACGAAGCTCGCACTGGAGATGTAAAGGTCTAAAAAGCGTCCACGCCCAAATTCTCAAAAGAGAAAAAAAAATGAAACATGCTGAAAATAATCCCTGGAGAAGGGGAACAAGGAGCAAAGGACAAACACAAATCTCCAAACACAGCTAGGTGACTGGTGTGCGTCCTTTTTCCCTTTGTTCCCTTTCTCCGTGAAATATTTTCATCATATTCGTCAAGCTCGCTTGCACCTTTGCGTTGAATTGCATTATCGTCAAAAGAAAAATATGCTTGCACTTCTTTACTCTTCAGCACTTGTCGAGTCATTCCACATCCATCACTCAACAGACCATTTTCCAAATTTGGTTAAGCACCATTGGCAGTCGCCATATTTTGGGGCTCCCTCCCGTGTGGCTTTGGCCCAAATTCTTTACCCGGTCTCCCAGTGGGCTCGTTGCCGGGGTAAGGCCGACTGGGTTTGACCAGAGGAAAATTGGCGACTCTCTCGCCGGGGGTAAGAAATGAAAAGTGATGTTTTTAGTTGTTTTTTTTTGCCCGATTCTCCCAAAAGGTCATCTTGGTGATATTCCACACCACCTGGTGATAGTTACGAAATTGCAGAGGGAAGCACATTCATGAAAGAAAGAAATCGTACTTTTGGTTTTTATTTTCGAGGCTAGGTGTCGCAAGCTACCGTCATTATTATAAAGGTACACCGTTACAGAGCCGTATATGTAGAGAGTTTGGTCAATGGGAGGTGCGGGCAGAGTCAGGGCGTGCGGCAGACTCGGAAAGAGGGCTTGGCATGCTCTCTTGACCAACCAGAAGCCGAAAAGAATCCCCTAGCGGTGGTAGCGAGAAACAGTTCTGATCAAAGGTCTATGTTCGTATGTGGTTTTAATAAGCGCGTAAGAGTGAAGTGTAGTAACTCTTTGTGGTTGAAAATAGGGTGCACGTGTTGTTTTGATCATGATCATGCAGAAAGATGTAAGAAACGAATGCGCCGCTCGAACTCTGTTTTGCTCGGACAGAGTGTGACCGCTCGGACGGCAGATTCCCGGCCCTCGGCGCTTGGCGTACGGATTATGTCGATCGTTCCGCTAGTCGCACTCTTCCACCATCATTTTGGATGAGCGTGATTGAAACATCACGTGTACCATTTTTCAGTCATCGAGAGTTACTCCAATGCAGTTATCAGGTTTGTTTCTCGCGACCACCGCCAGGGTATTATTTCCGGCTTCTGGTTGGTCACATTCGAATTTCTGAAGACGCCCTGGAACACGCCCAGTCCGCTTTCGGCCAATGGCACCTCCTCATTTGTCTCCTATACTTCCCAACGAATGGCCAAACTCTCTACATATACGGCTCTGCACAGTTAGCATCCATCCATCCATTCATTGGGCACGAAGCGTGTGATGGGATCCAAACTCACGCACGAACGCTGACACAACCCTCGCGTTCAATGCATGCTCGAACATAGACGCGGCCGACGAAAGTGAAAAGGCAGAGGGGCAGACAAGAGGCATGAAACGGGCGCCCCGCTGCGGCGAGACGCCGAAACACACTTCTCCCGAGCGATGGAATGTCCGCTCGTGCTCCTCGCGTTCCTCGGGCTACCGCTTCTTTTCTCGTCGGGTTTGGAAACCATGTTTCGGATTCTCGCCGCTGCAAACGCTGTGCGCTGAATACCAGTTTCCCCGAGAAATGATCTGTGCTACCAGATCCTGGCGCTCCAAATATGCGACCGGGCACTCTATGACTCCGTCACCAAACTGCCAGGCTCTTGTGAGTATAAATGAGGCGGGAAACAAACACCGCATGAACAAGGACAGAGTAGAAGGCGGTAGACACACACAGCGCTGACTTACAACTGAGCTTTATTGGCACTGACAACCTGTATAAATACAAAATTTGCCCGGCCCAAAAGCCAAGAAAAGAAACAACACTAGAGGAGGACTACACGTGTTCCTAGAGTCATCTGCAGGCGCCGTTGTTCTCCGATCTGAGTAGAAAAATACACTCCTTTTCTGTCAAGGCAAGTGACGGTGCACTAACACACTCTGAACCCGATTGTCCAATGGCGCGTGCTTCTATAATCTCACGTGTCAGCTTATCTTTTTGTTTTCTGATGACCGTGCATCCTTCAAAATCCGGAGTACATCCGCAATCGCGGCAATGCACCCCAAGGTGCCCCGACACAACGTGAGACACATTATAACGATGCTCTCTTAAACGCTCATTAAGACAACGTCCTGTCTGCCCTGTGTATCTCCGGCCACAGGACAGGGGAATAGAGTATACAACACCCGCAACGCATGTAACAAACTGTATTGGTGTTTCTTGGTGCACACCTGTCGCTCTATTACATGAGAATTCACTTTTTTGCACATCATAGATAGCTCGTCTGGAGCCGAAAAGACCACGTGAACACCAGCTCGACGTCCCACTTTCTTCAGATTATGGGATACTTTGTGTAGGTACGGTAGTACTGTGATGTTCCTGTTCTTCCTGTTAACTTGTTCAGCCCTCTCAATGCGTCTTCTCTTTAGAAGAGTCTCTGCGACTGCCGTTAGGGTGCGCAACGGGTAGCCCTCGGCCGTGAGCCTCGCTACTTGATTCTTAAAGCTATCCTTGGCCAAGTAAAAGCAGGATTTATTAAGGGCGTTCTTAAAACAAATGTTATTAAGGGCGTTCTTAAAACAAATAGAGAGACAGATGTGCACCAAGAAACACCAAAACCAGTTCGTTACATGCGTTGCGGGTGTTGTATACTCTATTCCCCTGTCCTGTGGCCGGAGATACATAGGGCAGACAGGACGTTGTCTTAATGAGCGTTTAAGAGAGCATCGTTATAATGTGTCTCAGGTTGTGTCGGGGCACCTTGGGGTGCATTGCCGCGATTGCGGATGTACTCCGGATTTTGAACGATGCACGGTCATCAGAAAACAAAAAGATAAGCTGACACGTGAGATTATAGAAGCACGCGCCATTGGACAATCGGGTTCAGAGTGTGTTAGTGCCCCGTCACTTGCCTTGACGGAAAAGGAGTGTATTTTTCTACTCAGATCGGAGAACAACGGCGCCTGCAGATGACTCTAGGAACACGTGTAGTCCTCCTCTAGTGTTGTTTCTTTTCTTGGCTTTTGGGCCGGGCAAATTTTGTATTTATACAGGTTGTCAGTGCCAATAAAGCTCAGTTGTAAGTCAGCGCTGTGTGTGTCTACCGCCTTCTACTCTGTCCTTGTTCCTGCGCTGTTTTGTTTTCCGCTAATATGAATGACCAACTAGCCCACTCGTCAACACTATAAATGAAGCTAAGTCTCAGAGGATGTGACCACACAATGGCGGCCTCGTATAACTGCCTCAACCACTTCTAGATGGCGCGCAGGTTTGAAAAGGAGAACAATGTGAAGCGTTTGTTGTAGATCTTTCTCAGGCACCAGAAAACGCAAGCCAGCACGCTTATCTATATCGGAGGACTTTCATACTTCGACTCTGTCTTCGTAGTCAAGTGATTGTTTTAGATCACTCGATTTTTGAAGAAACAAAAATCTGTCCAAACAATATGCTTCTGTTTATATTTATTTAATACAACTTCTTTCAAAAACAAAAAGTGCTCTTAAAATGTTTTGGCAAAAACAAAAAAGACTTCCTTTCCCCCTCCCTAATTTCATGAAATAGTTTTCCAAACGCACGACGCTTAATTACGAAATGGGAGTTGAAAATGGCCTTTATTGTTCTTTTTAAAATTTCTTCTCATGTTGGTTGAATGTTTGTAGTAGCGCAACTACTTCAAGTTTTTCAAGCCACATTTCAAAATGCACTAATTCCTCATCACCAGAAGCCCCTTTAACTTTTCCATGTGCCTCCTGCTTATACTTCAGGTGCTGAGGACGTCAAAAACCATGCTCCAAATTCGTAAAAAAAAAAAAAAAACACGCACACGCAAAAAAAAAGAAAAATGAACGCAACATCGCCGTTAGGATAAACATAGACAAAAAACAAAACAAGAATAAAACAACGAATCACACTTGTCCAATCACGCCGCAAGTCTTTTAAGAACCTCATTGTTCGGAGCACATCGATTAATTCACCAATTACATTTGCATTTCTGCATTTATACTTTTCAATTTGCTTATAATGATTTTTTTTTCTGCGCACGCGAGAAAGACAAGAAGAAAAACTGATAGCGACAGCCACTTCCTAGGATTTTTTCTGCGCTTTCTTTGTTTTTGAGCACAACTCGGCTTGCCTGGCTCTCATTAGCGGCACGAAAGCGACCAGAGTGACACTGCTAACACATTCCACGAAAGAAAGTCTGGAGGCACTAGAGTGTCTAGGGAACCTTTTTTGCACATCCGAGACGTTCCCGTTACGTCGGTCCCATTACATCGGTCAAACAAGCAAACATCTCTCGATCATGCTTTTAAGTCGTTTGCGCGGATCATTCTGTTTTCGTGCCTGTCGCGAACACCCGTGTCTTTTTGTATGAGGTGTGGGCAGTGTGACTTCGACCTATTTGCATTCGGCAGTTGTTCAGTGACATTTACAATAAAGACGCGATGAGGGAAACTCAGAACCACTGGTTTAAAATCACGATTTCCAATTATCTGAAGGTTTATTTTGAATCCTAGGAAATTTTCTTTTTCCCGAGAAGTATTGAAATAATCTGCGGCAGATCAAGAAAATACGCTATTGCTTCAGCTGTTTGACACCGCGTCCGAAGCACGGGAAGTGGCCGTTTCGTTTTTAAATGGTCACTGTCACCAGTTTGCGCCCGCTCTGCCCTAGGCACCAAAATGGCGGCGCCCACAAGATAATCCGGGAACGGAGTGTCCGTACACTGAGCTTAATTAAGGGCTCCAAAACGCACCCAGCCTGCGCCTAGAGCGACATTGGCTTTATTAAGGTAATTTGCCTAATGAGTGCGAGCGTGCTCATTTTCGTAATGGCGCGGCGCCTGTACCAATAAAGACGTCGTCTTCCTTCCGCCTTACGCTTTATATTTCTTTATTTTGCTTACATTATACCTACCTTGCGCGAATTAGTCGAGCGGGCTTTTGGTGGTGTCGCTTCCTGGCGAACGGGCTTTTTGCTCGATCGACGAAAGACGATTTTTAAGCCGCCGGAACCCCTGAGATTAGAAGCGGTCGAGCGTGTATACCTTTCGGAAGTGTGTCACGGTATAATCGCTAGGTACAGTCTTGCACATACTAAATAGCTCCACGCAAACAAACGTTTTACTTTTTATTATTTTATTATTTTTAAGAGAGTTAGATTGCTGGTTTACGTTCGAACTAGCGCTGACGTCAGGACTCGTCCATTTGGAGCAGATAGCGAGGAACCCATCAATGCGAACTGCAGTTATCATCTGCCGTTGCAAGAATGCTCTCCCCCCTATATATACTGTATATATTTTTGTCGCGAAATAATCGAATTAAAAAATATCGTTCAGCCTTTCCACTCTGGTGAAGAAGAAAGAGCGGCTGAGCAGTAGCTGCTGTTCTCGGCAGTGGCTTTCCAGGCGAGCGATCTGCTCTTCTTTCACAATTGAGTCTGAAGCGCTCGATGCAGTGGAACTTCAGGCGACAACGGCCTTGTGGCGGTTGCGGAACCATTCGTGCTGCTGCGCACATCGTTGCTCGTACCGTTCCCACTCTTCTTTCTCCGGAGAAATGTTCCCGCCATTTATGAGTGACGGCAGCAACCAGTTGTCTGGTTGCCGAGGCTGGAAAGGTTGCCGCGATCTATGAGCGGTGGCGGAGAGCAGACAACCGGCAAAAACTACACTCTGGACAGCTACCGCCATCTATGAGCGACGGCGGCAAACAGAGTGTTGTGTCGACTACGGGTGTCGACATTTGTTTGGTACCGGACACGATCCTGGGGAAACTGGCCCTTAACAGCTCCGCTGTAATTTTGTTCCCCACCGTGTTTATCAAACTGAAGGTCTCTACGGGCAAGAATGAAAAAGTGGCGTCGGAGGAAAGCAGGGCTTCAGTCTTTGGGCTGTAAACTTTGTTGCCAACTGATTACGAGCGGTTTCATGGTGCCGAATGAATGTTTTGGAAGCTCGCTCCGGCTCCCGCGAAGAGGCACCAAATAAATGCTCGACGAAGTCCATAATTGGACTGCCCGCTCGACCTGTAAGCCGGCCTTCCCCTGACGTCACGGCACTGAAAAGTGAGAGTACATTTGAATGTCCGTTTCGGTATCATTTTCACTTCCCGATTTCAAAATAACAAAGTTCGAATTTCGCGATACTAAGTAGCGTACCGGAAAAGGTGATCGGTGATTTCGAATATATAGTTAACTGGTGTAGCTCATACAATCGCCGGTGTACCTCCTCAAAGCCTCTATTCGCATAGTGCGAGTTTGCTTGCGATTTCTTATCTGTGACGGTGAGCCTCACAGCTTTCAACGCGCTTTTTTGCCGCACGAGTTGCGTCGCAACTGCGAAATCGCAAGTGAAATCGCACCATGCAAATCAGGCTTAAAGAGGCCCTGCAACAACTTTTTGACTGGTTTTTAATTTGCACCGAACCTGAGCGCACTGAACGTAGTAACTTAATGAAACTTTTATTTTCTCAAATTTCGCTTTATTTTAAAAGTTATAGGCAAATTAGAATTACAAAAACAAGCAAAAAGTAACCTCCTTCATGACGTCGTAGGTCCTGGCTTGAGTGGCCGTGAACTAGAGGAGGGGTAGTGAGCTCATCGAGCGCTCACGGCTGCCGCACTCCGTGTCGACGGCTCGAGAGGGCGCCACTAAAACACGTGTTGGATAGGCTGTATGAAGCGGGCGGCCAGGACGGCTCGCATTGCATTGGCTGCGCGATTAAAGACTAATTCGGCATAACACTTCATTGGCCACAAACGACAGCAAACACGGGGTAAATATCAGTTCAGAACGGGGGCCACTTCGCGCTGCCATACCACCAAATGGCAAAATCGCTAGCCAAGCCCGCGCCAAAAGCATTCGAAACGCTCGGAACAGGTCGGATCCTCGAGCCTGTATGCGACCGCAGCGCCGCCGCGTACATCCGGGACCTTTCTACGCTCGCCGTTCGCCGGCGCCTCATCCCACTAGCCCTTTCTAGTATGCACCATTTTTATGCCGCTTGGTGGCGGGTATGTCGACGGGTCATTTCTTGTTTCCGTACTTTCTAAACTGCATTTGTTTTTCTAATCTAAAATACTGAACAAAAACTACTTTTATAAACAATTAAAATGGTTCGCGCCAATAATATTTTGTATTTCGACTAAAAAGATGCTTTTAGCGGCTCTGACCAGTAGTAAGCCCTGGACCAAAGACGTCACATATCGCGCGTCGTCCGGTTAAAAATCGTCGAACTGATATTTAGTTACTCTCTCCGTGCCCGCTGGCTTGCCCGAACCCCAAGAGACGTGGAAACCGCAAAAAAGGTAGACGCTTAAATATGATTGCAGGACCCCTTTAAGTGTGCGTTTACATTTGCAAATTCACGGGCCGATCTGCGCCGGCGACGAGCGGATTTTGGAGCCGGATGGCGAAATCCGATCGTCGCTGGCGGAAAAATCTGTATCGGTCCGGGATCCATTTTTTCCGCCAAGCGATGCATTTCGCCCGACGCAAGTCAATCAGCGTTTGCCGGAAGTTGCGTTGCGCGGTGCGTTCTTCAGGTCCTTTCTGTTTGTTTGTAGCAATGGTGTCGCTCATGGCTCGATAAACATTCACCTGCCGGGACGACGAACAAAATAGCGCTGAGTAATTTCGCGGCAGGCACGAATCACACCCGCCAACGGCACCACTGCTTCTTTGGTGTGCGCTGCATCTACTGCTACCCAGCGAGTAGGACTCACGGAAAGGAATTGTTTTTGTTTTTAGAGTGATCGCATAGCTAACATGATCGCCCGCGTCTGTGTTTCAATTCTCGTCGCCTCTTCGAGAAGAGTCTAGTCAAGTAATAAAACGTACGTACCTTACGACGAAAAGTTATACGTGTGGCGTTTATAGGAGTTTTATATAAAACGCAAAAGCATCACTTTGCGACGAGCGACTGCGTCCGACACGCTGTAGTCTGCCACCATCCACACCGAGACCAGCTTGAAGGATACGCACATTTTTCGAATACCGAAACCCTCTAATACATTAGAAAAAAACACAAGAACGACGAAGCGACTAAAGGAGAGCGGCGGATCGCCAAAACGAGGTCAGATATTGATGTGGGAAGAGTCCATTTGGAACAATGGCTCGCATACGTTCATTCGGAGAGCCGGCCGAAGCGCCAACAACAACGAAGCACCGCTGCCTTTTTTTTTCTTTTTCTTGGCACTGCATGTTTTGCTACGCGTTAAGTAGGAAAACAAGGAACTGTCATGTAGTCTCGTCTTCCATGCGGTAAAACTTGACCATCTTCGCGCGGTTCTTCCCGGGAGCTTGCCGAGAGTGGCTGAGAGCTTTGCAGGCGACAAGAAATGGGCCGCCTTCTCGTCGCGGACGCCACGCTCCGAGAGAAAATGAGAAAACCGCCGCCGGCAGCAGTTAGTAGATGTTAACAGCTCAGCTTTTCCCCAGCTGCCGAATCCGCTTCGGCGGCGGCGACTTATCTTCGTACGTGTAAACGTACCATAAAACCGCGCGCCGAGTGAACGCCACCGAGCGAAATTCATTCCTTGTTCGCAGCCTAGCCGCTTTATAGAATCAAGCCTTAGAAAAACACTAAACTGAAAAGAAAGGGCATAACATGGACACATATTTGTTTCATTATATTTGGACAAAAAAAAAAGAACTTTGGTGCAATATTTACGCCATTAGACTCAATTTAGGTGGAGTTCACGAGCCCGTTCCCCGGTCACAGAACAGTGGCCCCACCCGTTACTACTGGATTGGGGCTTGGTTGCTCGACCGAACACGGTCGGAAGCCTATTGTCTCCATTTTCCCGACATTCGGTGCGTCTAGTCTGGAAGTCTAACATCGCCTGTTGTCGTGGGAGCAAACGCGCGGCAGCCTCCGGCATCGTCTGCTATTTCACATCATCGTCTATCGTCATCTGCCATGCGCAGACGCGGACATGAAAGCTGTGCGTCGTCGTCCGTTTTCGACTTCGTCCGTCTGCTATTCATCCGCCGTCTGAAAACGTCTGCAACGCTCGCAAGACGCGACCATGAAAGCGGCGTTCTAGCCTTCCATCATGCACGAGCTACGCGTCCAATACAAGCGTCTCGCAGCTTTTATCCATGTGCGGTAATAAGCGACCGAGAGGATTTCAATAAATCAACAAAATAAATATGTAGCCCTTCGAGCTTTTCTGTTCTTATTTTTTCGTATAGGCCTGTTTCTCTCGGCCAGGGGGAGCTGTAGCGTTCACGAGACGCGACCACAAAAGCGGCGTCTTAGCGTCCCCTCATGTAGCTTTTACGGCGTAGACTAGCGTCTGTCAGCTTCCCTCGTCGTCTGCACATGGTTCACGCGCACTAACAAAGCGTTTAAAAAAGAAAAAGAAAAAAAACACGCAACGGTTCGCAAAGCGGGAACGCGACCTAGAAATATCCAATGTTCCTCGCCAGGGGCGCTGTTCAAAACTTCAGAGATTCAGGTCTATGGCATCCGAGATCAAGGTAAGTGACCGTCATGACGCCACGCAACTAAAACGCGACCTACAAATCTTCGCATTGGCAGGCCAGGTGCACTGCAAAACGTGGAGCTACTTTCCTTTCGGAGCAAAATGACGGGGACAAACCTGGACAAACTTGATGCGAGCCGAACGCCCGATCACCTCCAGTCAAATCTGCTCGCAAATTCTTGTTTAGGAATCTTTCGCGGTATTGAAACTATGGTTACAATCACAACGGTCGCACAATTCACAAAGCAGGAGGACCGCTTTTACGGGAACCAATATCTTTATTAAGCATCAACACCCGAGAAGAAACACATCGACCCAGATCAAACAACAGAGTTCAAGTGAGACGCTATAGGCTTAGGCAAGTCCCGCTGCCACCCGTTACAAACCCAAGCCCCCGCACAGCACCAACAGCGCTTCCGAAGGCCTGTACTTGTGACAGGTGTCTGCAGGAAACTATATTAGTTGAGATCTTCGTCTAAACACCTCCGTGTACGCAGAACGACTCGCACTCAATAAAGTAGACGAGCTCGACGACCCTGCTCTTGTTAATCACTCCGCAGACGTCGGCAGCCATGTTTGTTATTGTTTGAAATCGAAGCGGAAAGGCAATCTCGGAATATTTTTGTAAACAATAGTGACTCTATCTAAATTATTTGTTTCTCAAGCTTAAAAAAAAGATATATATTGGGGATTACAATTTTTTTTGCGGCACGGAGAAACAATTTTACAACAAACATTTCACACGGCAATCATGTATCCAACCAATGAGAGCCGAGCAAATGTGCAAATGTGGAGAGACAATTTAGTGCTACCTGCACTAAATTGCGCCTCACGCCTTAATTATTGCTAAAAATCTTCTTTGAGTGGAAAACTTTACAAAAGATTTCGAACACAATAAGAAAGTTTCTTTTTTCACTTCAGTGTTCCATTAAAGTGGCGCCTACACTGCTAATACATCATACAAAATACCGTTTGTAGACACTGTCTGAGCCTTGTTTCATCCTGGTGTAACAGTCTTGTCACACTGGACATACAAAAACACTGTCTACAGACATGTTAGAAGCATACATATATGCGTGGAGCGAACCCGCTTAATTCGAGCGTGAATGAGGCAGACTCGCTTAATTCGAACACGCCAGAGTCGTGTCCGCAGATAATTTAATTATGTCATCAGATCTGCTGCGCACACCGTGTTTTTACTCTGACGTTTGACCAGTGTGCCTGAGGCTTCGAGCGAATAACCCGTGCAATCTGGACCGTGAAGATTGCGTGCGTTATGAACCAGGCGCTTATGGGAAATAAAATGGCATGTGTGCCCCTAAAAGATACAAAACAACACGAGCGGCGAAAGGACTCTGGAGCGCCTATACAAAATAAGGGATTTGTATTACAAGGTACGAAAACAATGGCATATGTGAATGTACTGGGAGCCCAGCAGGGCAAGATGGCTTCCTCATCGTGTGTCCTTGTCGTGTGATACACATTGTCGTACCTTCGTTAAGCCTCCCGAAAGAGATTGTAATTAATTTTCCATAAAGCCTCTACAAAGGTAATTATTCATCGGGGGAAAAAATGCTGAGTTACTAGATGGTCCGCCAAATAACGAACTCCTGCCCCTGATGTCGAGGACAAACAAAAATGAGACTGGCTTCGCAAAATGAAGAGCACGCTTAATTTTAAATTTTCCATTATTATGAGGAAGTTATTTTTTCTATCTTACAAATTTGAAACTAATCCCCTTGCTTTTTTGTTCTTTGTTTTGTTTTTAGAGCTTCCATCAATAAGAGCCTGTGCCCCAAGTTTAAACAGCGCAAAATAAATTTACAAAAGATGTCTGGGGGATGAATCCTTAAGAGAAACTTCTCTTTTTTTTCTTCTCAAGTAAACACTATGTCGGTGCTTCGAATAAATGATTAAATTTCAATGAAAAATTATTTTTCTAAGGTTTGATACTTGGTTTGGAGAGAAACGGGGTGGTATAAATTACGTTTATGCTTAGCATGCGTTATAGTTTTTTTTTAATGTTTTCAGAAACAAGCAGCTTGGAAGATGGCAAAAAATGACATGAGGGTAATAAGAAGGATTAAAACTTCGATCATATAGGTTTTCCTTACTATTGAAAGAAATAATAATGTGTTTACCTGAGCGACTTGGGTATTAACTCAAACAAAGGCTGCTAAGCTTCTTGAACTGTATCGCACACGCTTTTTAAATATTAGATTCTTAAGCAATGATGATATGAAGTGACCGCGTATTTTATAAGGTTTTTAATCAAGGCCACCCGCAAAGCCAGACTTCAATTTCGCGTGATCCATATCAAGACTACTTAAATTATATAAATCACAACACGCGTTTGGGCGAGCTACAGAACTATAGCTTAAGTACCGGGAGTTCCCGAGAAGAGAGAACCGTGTTTTTGGGCCCCACTAAATAGACAATGCATCGCAGAAAGCTAAAACCCCGTCAGAATGTCACACTAGCGGTTGGTATAGAACGCGAAAGTTTGAGAACATGACGTTACCTGGATCAGAAAATAATTAAGAAAACCCAAATTTCTCTATGAGCCGACGCACACCTAAGCCTAATTGCGCAGAAAGCAGAAATGTCATTGTGGGCACCTTTAGCGTCTTTTTCCGTGAATACAACTTCTGAGAAAAAAAAACATTTCCTTGCTGGCAACTGTTTGGTCACTGATATAAATCCTACAAGCGTCCAGAATGTATGTTCTTATTTTGACAATATTAGGCTTAGGAGGACGGCAGCCCATACAGACATTTTTTTATTTCTCCATTATCTTTTTCATCCAGGTAAGGTATGTGTCCTCAAACTTATTTACCCCGGGCTGAAACACGCGATTTCATTTTCTCGGGAACTCCATGTATATAACTATTGGCTAGGTAGGAGATCCAACTCTAGGGGCGACCTCTACAACTCGTCACCCCAGATCTTCCTCAATCAAGCACTTGGCATAACTCGGGCACGAATACGGCATCGGTGTTCGACCGGAACTCGTGTTTAATAGGTTCTTCACTGGGTCAACACGGCTGTCAGCCGGCAGCTGGCGCAGCGATCGGCTACTTTGGCGGAGCCTTGCGTCAGAAGCCGAAACAAATAATGCAAGTTTTTGTGCCCGTATATGTTTAGTTCTCAACTTAGCCGCTAGAGGCCCTCAACGGCCCCACGCGTCCAACATTGGTCAGTGTGAGAGCAAGAGCGTTCTTATCATGTCTCTATATTGTGCCCATAAACAACCAGAAGTCTGTAATGCGGCACTGGTATGTAAAAGTTAAGAAAATGATCTTGCACAAATTCCACATGCCAAAATATACATCCATGACTGCATATGAAGAACAGAAATCCATCAGGGCAACTTTTATACATCACTAAGAATTAAATAGCATATTATGCAGTTCTCTTTTGAATTCAACATAGCTATTGAAAATATTTGAATATTCATTTCCAAAATTATTGACAGATATCTGCATTCTAGATAAAAGCGATGACATTAGATTGTTCTGAGTGTAAAATGTAAAAGCACTCCTATTCAAACGAGCCGGAACATTAAAGTTAACTTTTGCATAAAAGCTCGGAGTCTATATCATTATGAATTACTCTGTGAAAAAAATACTATATCCCGTGTCAGCCTTCTGGTGGGTAAAACTTCAAGCCCTAATTTAGCAAGGAGAAGTTCATAATTATAAAAATGTCTTCTGCCAAAATGTTTATCATAAACTATGCGTCCCAGGCGTCTTTGAAAAGAATCTATTTGTGCTTCATCATGTGCACTAAGAGAATTCCACACTATCGACTGCTGATTAGACGAAATGTCACAGCTAGCAAGTGAGAAATTTTTGGATCCGTTCGTGAGGTAAAAATCAATCAAAATATTGCTGAGAACTTCTCACCAACATACACACAGTGAGAAAGGTATCTGCGCCTTTGGTGTAATTTTTGCTCTTAGTACTGCTTCATTCAAGCGGTCATACTCAGCTTCTGTATGCTAGTAGAACTTGAGATTTGCCAGCAAAGCGCGAATTGTCAACTGCGTACAACGTGAAATAACGGACGACCAGGACTTCCAAAGTTGCCCGAAATCACTTCGCCGGGGCGCACCATTCGTAGCAGACGGTCAACGTTTTTACCGATTCCGTTAGCAGAAGACGAACGGCGTTTTTTCGTATAATTTCAGTCTGCGAGTGGCGCTTCGTAGCAGACAAACCTCGTTCTTCGTACATGTTAGCAGACGAACCGTCTACGAACGCCATCTTTGCTCGCTCCGCGAGAGGCGAATTCGATCACGCTCTCGCGCTGACCAAAATGGGACTCCCAGGGAAGTTTACACGGGGCGCCTCGGTCGGCTGCTAGTCAGTGCAGCTAGTGTTTACGAAGAGCCACTTTGTGCTGTAGTTGCCACCGAACAATTGAACGCGAGTGCCTGGTCACAGTTGAACCGTGCACTCGGGCATTCGTGCTGGAGGTCAGGTCCAATGATTGCCGACGCGAACCGCCTCAGAGGTACAAGAATTCCCTATAGGACGGCGCCACCTGTCGAACCAAACTTTATGCACCGAGAAACTGCGGGAGAGAGGGAGACCAGAGCGTGTGGAGACATCAGAATGTCGAGCTCTGGTTGGGAATGATTAGTAGGTAAATCCTAAAGCTAGCTGCCTTTTATCCGTTGCATTCGCCGAACCCGTTAGAACGCAAAACGACGGCGTCTGACGTTTGGCTTTTGCATTTGAACGAGTTCGACGAGTGCAGTAGAGAGAAAGACAGCTAGCTTTAGGTGTACATTGCGCATTGCCCGTTGGGCGTATGAATAACATGTTTGGTGAAAAGATAGAAGAAACAGTTTTATCAGTGCACATTGAAATAAAAATACAACGTTTTCAATAGATCAATGCACAGTTAGGCCTTTTTCATGTCAAAGAGAAAAAAACATTCCGTTGAGGGCTATTCATGCATTTTGTTCAACAAAAAAATAGAAAGAAAATAACAGCATTCCGACAACTCTCTTGTTCCGTGTATTGATAAATATATATGTCAGACAGTAAACAACCACAGCACTTTTCACAATGACATCGAAAAGGCGGAACCTCGCCTGGACGTAAAATAAAAACGTAGTTTTTGTTGTAAAGTTTTTATTGAAAGCAGTTTGTAGTTTTACATGCGCACAGAACAAATAGCAGACCCAACAGGACCTGTATCTAATATTCGTTGCATTATCCTATCAAGCTAAAGTTACTTCTGCTATCTACAGTGATCAGAGAGTGAAAATGACACCAGTTGTTCAGTGAGTATTTTTAAACACTCCATCCTAAAAAAGCTGAAAGTTTGTGTAAAGGTTACGCTGATGGCGGTTTCAGGATGCGGAAGTTCAAAAACATTTGCGCTTAATAAACAAAAAGTTGAGGGTTGTTTTTGTCTGATATTCGTCCAAGAAGGGAAGAGAATTGTGGGCGCCTGGGGAATTCATTGGCTTTGCTGATCACGAAATGTCTCCTGAAATAAACCCACAGAGGCCCATAATGTAATTCTTTCGTTGAACAAATCCGAGGCCTAAGCAAGTGCTGGCTCATAATACAATGTTTATTATTTCTCTTTTGATCGTGGTAACATCTTCGCGAAAAACTGCATTTCATGCACCCCAATTAATTTCCCATTCGCTGAAATTTTCAGCTCTCTGTTATTCGTAGTTTGTTCATGCGGGTAAAAAAAAAGGGGTTTCGACCGATTTGGCATGCGCTGTATGTGTCTCTGTATAGGCAATGAAAATAAGCCCATCACGACCACAATGTATGGCATACTTAAACAGACAACCTAAAATGAAAAGAAAACTAAAATACATTGACATTTTGACAAAAACAAAAATTAAATGTTTAAAAACAAATCAAGTTCGCACCTGCAAAAAACACAAAAAACTTCACGCATTGATTTGCGTTTTGTGAACCAACGTACATTTTGACGTGAAGTTCGCCTGGCTTAGTTCAAAACATTGCATTCATAAACTGAATGTAAGTGCGCAAAACGAAATAATGTACATCGAACATTAAGACAAAAAAAAGAGATGGCAGTTGAAAGACGACACACATATGAAAAAATCACAAACACAGATGATTTCTTAAAATTTTCTTAATAAGTAAGTAGGCACCGTAACAAAGAAACGTCTCAGTGTTTGTGTCGCTTTCTTTTTTTCTTTGCACTCTCGGGTTTTTTTCTGTTCAGTACGTTCATGATTCGTTTTGTTTTTGTATATCTCAATATTTTACGACTGACGATATGGTCGTGCCAGCTAGAGCCCCCTGTGTCTGTAGCAGAGCTGTAACAGTCGGAGCAATTAAGTGTTGTAACCTCCTATTCAATTGAATTAAGTTTTAAATGCAGTTAGGTCATTATACCTACACTCACAGACAGACACAGATACCCAAGTCTTAGCGTGAACCGAGCACCTTATTCTCGCTCCCCAGCAAATGTAATGTTGTCAAAAGCAAATGCGCAGCGCTAAAAAAAAGAAAAAACGGAGCAAGAGGCGTGCGAATAAAAACAAGTCGCACCTTACGTTTCTCAAGGTGCCACTGACTACAGGATTGCTGCTACCAAATATATGTTAATTTGCGTAATTGGCAACGCAATCTCGCGGAGCCAGTGTAACTGCAACTGGAATTCAACTAGGCAACGTATGCCACCCCAAACATTCATTTAGCCCGAGAAGAATTTAAGCGGTAAAATTATGAATACACGTACGGTAACAAATATGCTTGTAATTTGTGTGCTTACAACCCTTGTTGACTGAGACCAGCTTGCACTGATTGAGCACAATGAGGTTGTTTTTGTTTTTAAATTATATGTACCACATTCTACGCTACTCAAATGGGCGCAGAATACATGCTCACTTTTTAACACTTCTACCCAAAACTGCTGCAGCAAGGCACACTCAATCTTGAAAAATCATAAATAAAAGAAAAAAACTATTAAAAAAGAACAAATATAAAAAGCTGGTATCATAAAGATGTTATATTAAAGTAGCGAAGAAGTTAGTGCTTTCGCGAAGCGATTATTAATAAGTCAGACTATATCGTTTTTTCGAAAAAGAAAAGTTCTATGCTAAAACAAATTTATGATCCACGTATCACTGCCTGTATAAAATGTATAAAGATTGTGATATTTTACTAATAAGGGAGTTCTTCATGGTGGCTTATATTTGTAATAAACAGTGGGGTAAGATATCTTAATGAGACCATTAATATTTAGGTACATAGTATCGCTAAATTATGCTTCATATATGCATGAAATATTATAATGCACACGTCAACTGCGAAAGTTTTTTTAATGTATATACCTGGAACACATTTGAGCATTGCAGGTATAAAACTTAAACTCAAAAATACCCCTGCGTACTTTTTCTCCTAAGGTCCTGCATCATATATTCCAATAATTATTCCGAGAATCAAAATATATATCTCTGTCTTCTTTGAAATAGGATGATGAGATAGAAGACGGTATTTCTGGTAAGTTTTGATTTGTTTTATGTGCACCACCACAACAAATAAAAAAAGTGCAAATGCACGCTTTTACTTCGAGGTCGTGGCCAATGCCCTTGATTGAAATTGCCGTTTATTGCATTCCTCTTTCTTTGGTGCTAGTTATAGCTGCTTTTTCAATATTTTTGTTGATAAAAATATTACTGTCATTTTGAAATACTCTATATTTTTAGGTCGTTTATTGAATTTGGTATATCGGAAGGCGTGTGTGTTTGTTTATTTT
>JAZHYW010039237.1:0-41214 GCA_037355805.1 Ixodes ricinus | reverse complement strand
TATTAACAATATGACGCCCTGTCCGGCGCTAAGTAGGGACCTGATGGTCGGGTCTCTTCACTGTCGCCTGGACGTGATCGACCAGGGCCCGCTGGTACGGAAGAATAAGGGGGTCCGGTGGAGTGAGCCACTTCACCAGAGTCCCGGGGCGTTGGTGTGGGGGAGGAGTGTAAGAGCTTTGGAGCGGGAGGGAAGAGAGGAGGGGCACTCCCATAGAACATGAGGGGTATTTGGGAAGCCCCCGCAGTCGGGGCAGATGGGTCGCCCAGGGAGGGATTTGTAATAGTGAAGGAGATGCGGTGTGGGGAGGGAAGAGGTTTGAGCTTGACGCCATAAGGCGCCTTCTAACCTAGATAAGGAGGGGTGGGGGGGAATAAGGGATCTGCGAGACTCGCGTAAAGAAACCAGGGCTTCTCGTCGCTGATCCCGTTTTAAGAGCAAATCCTCCAGCGGGTCATACCGACTCACTCCGGCACAAGGGGGTCCTGGTAACTCGTCACAGGCCAAGGCGTGGGCTGCCTCATTCCCCTGAATGCCGGAGTGACCCGGAACCCACTGGAGGGTCACCTCGAGGGCGGGATTGTTGGTCAGAAATTCTTGGAGGTCATCAAAGATTTCGGGGGGGAGGGTGACGTCTCGGAAAGCCCGACAGGCCGCCTGGCTGTCTGTTCGAATGAGGATTTTGTTCGTGGGTTGGGTAGGTATTGTGATAGTTTCGGCTATAGCCAAAGTTTCAGCATATGTAGAAGACTTGATATTAATGTGGGAGTTATAAAAGATAGGTGAGTAAGTGGGATGAATGACTGCGGCAGTTGTGGCCCGGGGATAGGAGAAGGAAGCATCCACGTAATATGTGGTGGTAGATGAAGGGGAGGGAGTGTTACGGGAGATTCGATCGGCCCTGTCAGCGCGTCTGTCCAGATTCCGCTCGGGGTTCATATTACGAGGAATGGGGAGTACCTCGACACGAGGAAGTGAAAGCCAAGGAGGTCTGGAGGTGGGGATGGGAGGAAGGGAGGAAATGTCGTGACCAAGTGACCTCAGGAGGATTCGACCCGGTTCTGAAGAACGAAGGCGATCCACCTGACCTTGTAAATGTATGTCTTTACGATCTTGGAGTGTATTAAAGAGCGATGTCATTTCGAGTGTATCGTTCGGTGCGGCATTTGGAACGCCCAAAGTTAGGCGGGTAAACTTGCGCAAGAGACGATCAAGTTTAACGTGCGGAGTTTTGCCGAGATTGGTGTAGGGATACTGATACATTACCCTGGAGTAGACCAGGGCCTCCGTGACGCGACGAAGTTGGTCCTCTCGGAAGCCCTGGTTGCTCCGAGCGATGCGTTGCAGGACGTGATATATGTTGTTAAGTTGTGTGTGGAGTCTGGAGAGCCAAACATTCCACTTGCCGTCATCCTGGAGCCAGAATCCAAGGACGCGGAGGTAACGGGGGCGGGGTACGGGTTTTCCATTCAGGTGTAGGCAGATTTGCTGCCGCGCGGGTTCAGTGTAGCGCAACTGTCCAGTGACCACTACAATATACTCTGTTTTTTCCGGGGAACAAGAGAGTCCGAGTTTTTGTGTGTAAGCGCAGATTATGTTGAGTCCTTGCTGAATCGTGTCCTCCTGCTCTCCTGCTGATCCAGAGCAACACCATAACGTTATATCATCCGCATAAACGGTATGTTTTAAATTTGGAATGGAATTTAGTAAAGGGGGAGATCTTTAAGTGCTATGTTGAATAAGAAAGGTGAGAGGATAGCCCCCTGTGGTACTCCTGTTTGTAAAGGTTGGGGTGGTGAAGTGTAGTCATCAATTTTGGTTTGTACAGATCGTTGTGTTAGAAAGTTGTAAAGGTAGCGGTAGAGGCGGTGACCAGGTCGAAGTGTAGCGATTTGTGATAGTAGTGCCTGATGGTTAATGTTGTCAAAGGCACCTTTAATGTCCACCCCAACGATTGTGCGCAATTGAACCCGGCTGGGTTGGGCGTACACATCGTCGTAGATTAACATCATTGCGTCCTGGGTGCACAAATGGGATCGAAAGCCGATCTGAGTAGGGGGAAGAGGGTGAAATTGGGAGCAGTGCCAGGCAAGTCTCTCTAGAACCATGCGTTCCATGAGCTTGCCTATGCACGAGGTAAGGGAGATGGGTCTAAGGTGGGGGATAGAAGTAGGGGGTTTGCCAGGCTTGGGTATAGGAAGTACCGTGGCCAGGCGCCACGAGTCTGGAAGGTCTCCCGACAGCCAGGAGTCATTAATAATACTCAGCAGATGAGAAAGGTGCGAGTCAGGTAGGTTCCTAAGTAGGGGATAGGCAATACCATCAGGGCCAGGGGAGGTGTTACGTTGGAAGGAAGAGAGAGCTCGATGAAGCTCAGATAGAGTGAAAGGAGAATCAGCATCGGACGATGTAGGCCAGGAGGGGGCAGAGAAGGGGGTAGGAGGAGTAGAGATAGAAGGAAAGTAATGTTGAAGAAAAGCCTTACCCAACTCTGCAGGTGTTTTGGCAGTATGCAGTTGCAGTTTAGTGAGAGTATGTGTGGCTCGGCCCTGGCCCAGCATGGATCTTAGGATGGCCCAGGGATTAGGAGTATGTAATTGAGTGCTTAGCTTCTCACAAAGGTTAAGCCAATTAGTTGTTGCTAGCTGTTGTGCGTAATCATGAGCCTCTGCCGTAAGTTTAGTGATGATATTGTGAAGGGATTTGTTTAACTTATGCTGTTTTTTCCATTTAGTAATTAGTTTATGTCTTTTGTCCCAGAGGCCAACCAGGTGGTTGTCCACATGGAGGGTTTCTTCTGTGACAGCGATGCGTTTCGTAGTCTTAGAATGAGTAACCAGGAGGTCCCTTCCCCACGCGGTAAGATCAGTGCTGGGCTCTATCCTGTCCAGCTGGGCTCGGAAGGCGTCCCAGTAGGGGAGCTTTCTGTAATTGGGGTTGAGTGTGATTCCCTTCCCTAATTTTAGTGTAATGCTTATTAGGTAATGGTCACTACCATAATTTTGGAAGGTATTAGTCCACGTGGAGGGCAGCGAGCCGCGATACCAGGTCAAATCTGGGTTAGTATCGCGACATATGCTACTACCCTCCCTCGTGGGTTGTGTTAAATCATTTAATAATGTAAATGAATGTGTTTGTGCAAATTGAGCCATGACTTGCGCTCGTGGAGTAGTAGTAGCGAAGCCCCAGTCTTTGTGACTGCAGTTAAAATCTCCTAAAAGTAGTATAGGACTGCGGGGGTGTAGTGATAGGAAATTGAGGAGGGGGGCCATCTGAGGAGTAAAATATTGGGGTGTCCAATACGCCGAAATAATAATAACATCCTGTTTCTGCTTGTGTGGCCGGCATTGAATAGCCACATGTTCCTGTCTGACATTATTTAATGGCTCTGTATCTAACTGAATGGCTGCAATGGATTTATGTACTAAAATAAGAGAATATGAAGGTATGCTATCAAGGCTGAGTTTTGTTTTATGTTTCCGTGGTATGCTAGGTTGAGAGTAAGTTACATAGTGTGGTAAATTAATTATGCTGAGGGATTCCTGTAGCGCGATAATGTGTGGGGGTTGGTAGCTTGATGGACTGCCTGCAAAAGTGTGCCTCGTTTTTGCCGGATGCTCCTGCAGTTCCACTGCCAGACGTGCATATAAAGTGCTGGGGGTGAGGGCGGGGCAGGGGAGGGAATGGGACTATTCGTTCTGGGATTGGACGGAATCAGAAATGGAGGTAGAAGAGAGCACAGTTACCTTATTAGGGGGCAAGTGGGTATCCTGTGGGGTATCCCCTAGCCGCTTTCTGAGGGCAGGGGTGGATATTTGTTCAAGTTTGTGAAGCCGATCCTGGATAGCGGCTAGTTCTGCTAAAATTTGGTTTAAGGCGGCCTGTCCGTCAGTCGGGGACGTAGTTGGGGGAGCGAAGTTAGAGAATCTTGAAAAAGTTTGTCGATGTGATTGGAAATTTTGTGTTCAATTTGGGAAAGGACGGTTTGCTCAATTCGCTGGACAATCCTGTCCTCGAAGCGTTTAATGTAGGACGGGGAAGCTAAGCCTGGCGAGGGGGTTTCGGAGAGCGGTGAGAGTGGGGAACTGTTGGGGAGAACCTGAGAGTAGGACGTGGGCAAGGGAGGGGTTGTCCGGACGGCGGGTTACGAGGAGCACCCCGGGAATCTGGCGAATGCGTCTCACCCATCGTGTGTCGTGGAGCCGGGCGCGGCGGTCGGGGAGGAGGTGCGCCAGCGTGCCCAGGTCGCTGTTGTTGCGGCAGCTGGGTGTGGCCTCGTTCAGGTTGCGGCGCTGGTCTAGGAGGCAGGGCTGGGAAGTGCTGCTCATACTCGATGTCTTGAAGCGGGGTAAATCTGTTGCTGGTCCAGACGGAGGATCCATTGGTGGGTGGCGTGTACAGAGGTAGGGGGCTTGGTTTTGCATGTTTCATCGATGACTGGCCAGGGTTGAGGTGTGACTTTCGGCGAGCATTAGTGGCTTCTTGCCGGCGATGGTCGGCTTCTCTGCGGGCAGGGCACAGGGGTCGGTCGAATTGTGGGATCCTTGGCAGTTGGCGCAGGTGGGCGTGCAGGAGTGATCCATTCGGGCGGGGTCAGTGTCGGGAGGGAAATGTTGGCCACAGGTTGCACAGGGTGTGTAGAGGGCTTTGTTAGGGCAGTCGTCGATACGATGCCCGAGCAGGAGACAATGATTACACTGAAAGGCCTTCGGCTTGTGGAGGTAGATTCTGTATGCCACTCGATTGACGAATGCGTATCGGGGGAGCGTGGGGGAGTCGACAGTGAGTAGTATCGTATTCGAGGATCCGAGTCTTCGTACCGCGAGTAGCTTTCCCTGCTCAAGCTCCACGGTCTCACGCAAATGGCCGTCCGCGTCGGATGGCGGTATCCCGTGGATGACTCCGCGAGCATGTGACGAGGGCACGGCTCGATACGAGTTCAGATGTAGCCTGGAGTTTTTGAAGTCGATCTCGGCGACTGCGAGCAGCTTCTCTGCGGCTCCGGCCCGGTAGGTGTCAATCGCTATGAGGTTTTGTTGGCGTCTTACTTTTATGTATGTGTCGCCGCGTTCCAAGCGCGTGAGTCTAGCGGCGGTGAGAATTTGCAGTCCGAGGTCTTGCGTGTCTGTCTGTCGCAGATCCAGCTGAGGGTGGAGACGGGTGATGATGGTGATTGCCGTTTGTTCTTTGGCTGACGGGCCTACTCGGGTCCACGGGGGCTCGTCCTCCGTAGAAGGAAGCGTGAGTTGCTGGTCCGACGTATCGGTGTCCATGTCTTGCGGGGATGGGTCGTAGAGCCAGTGAAAACTCACTCGGTGGGTGCCGACAATGTTTCGTGGCCGATGCCGACGATGTTTCAGGACACTACGGGCACCTATCCACAATTTTCAATCAACAATCAAAGTAGCACAGGCGAATCTGGTCGCTACGGAGGCTGCTTCTTCCTTTCTCGGGGGCAGGGCGTGCCTCGCGCCAGGCTAGCTGGTGGGCCTGCCGCGCGAGCGCCGGCTTGATGTTTATATTAGGGTCACGTTCTCAGGAGTTCGCGGAGAGTCGACTGCTCTCGTCGGAGGTTGAAACGAGACTCCCCCCTTGATGGCAAAATATTGCGAGCGAAAATTGCTCTTAAAAATGTGAAAAATAAACTATTGTAATTATTTGCAAATCCTACTGTGTCATGCGAAAGGGTTGTTGTGGAAAGCTTTATTTAGTGAAATCAGCCATACAAGGCAAAAAACCTGCAACTCACAAAGGCCGAAAAGAAAACATAAGGTTCTAATTTTGTGTAAGAGCATGTTAGTATAAGAGTTAGTATCGACAGGAAACAATAAGCCGAAAAAAGATTTACTGTTTCTTATTTCTCTTTCATGCATTGGGGTCTGCTGCAGTCGATTTTTATGTTTACAACTTGGACACCCATAAAATGATGGTGAATTTTTTTAATACCTTTTTTCTTGAGTCGTGAAAATACCGTACTCTCTTACCTCCCCCCCCCCCTCCTCCCCGGTCAGAGTGTCCCGCATTTCGCCTGCAAGAAGGTGGTCAGCCTACTTGGGCTGCTCTTCATTTGTAGTTCGCAGACAACTTCCCAGACGGCGCTCGTTAGTCGAGGCTGTCCGCTTTCTCCTCTACTATATATCCTCTATGTGTCCGGGCTAGAGAGGCGCTTGCTCCAGTCGGGGGTAGGATTCTCTTCACCCATTTAGAAAAAGGAGAGCCAGTGGACTGGACGCTACCAGGTCTCACCTTTGCGAATGACATCGTACTTACAGCGGAAAGTGTAGAGTCACTACAACAGCTTTTAGTCATCTGTGTAGGAGAGGCGGATGCGCGCTGCCTTCGCTTCAACAGCAAAAGTCGGCAGTCGTGCGACTAGCCGGGCCTGAAGAGCCGCGTCTTGGTCACTGCCTGCTGAAGGGCGAACGAATCCCCCTGCAAGGCACCTATAAGTACCTGGGTATTCTACTCACAAATAATCCAGAATACCTAGCGGAACACCATCTCCACCTCAGAAAGACGGCCGTGCGAAACACCAGTGTCCTTCGCAAGCGTAACCTATGGAGCTGCAATCGATTTCTGGTTACAAGGGAACTCTGAAAAGCAGCCATGGTACCTGGCCTAACGTTTGCTAATGCTGTTGTGTGCATTCCTGGAGACGTGAGGGACATTCTGAAGCGCCGGCAGCGCGAAGTTGGGAGGCAGGCCCTAAGCTGCCATGGCAGGGTGGCGAACTAAGCTGTCCAAGGAGATCTTGGATGGTCATCGTTTGAAGCCAGAGAGAGCAGCTAGCAAGATCGGCTACGACGGGCGTCTGCAACTCATGGACCGAGGACGGTGGGCCAAACGACTATTTGTGTACATACACCTGACAGGGATACAGACAAAGTGGAGAAAGCGACTGTACCAGCTGGAAAAGAAATATGGCTTCTTTACTGTGCCCGTGGCTGCCACTACAGAGCAAAAGTGGGAACTGGAGGTGCGGAAGAGAGTGCGCGAGGAAGAGGCTGTGCAGTGGTCGGAGGCGGCCCGCTCAAAGTCAACCCTGCAAGTGTACAACCGCTGGAAAAATGAAATATCGACAGAGACAACCCTGTATGATAATAGCCTGGGCAGCCGCCTGCTTTTGAAGCACGTGCGGGAGGGCTAAGAACGCTAGTGTACAGGCAGCGTTTTGACCAACAGGTACAATCAACATCATGCCGGGCATGTGGCGAAACCGAGGAAACTATCAAGCATATTGTGCTCTCCTGCCCAAGTCTCGTACCAAGACACCCGGTGGATTGGGGCCAGGCGCCAGACAACGGGCTGCATCTAGACGAGGCACATTCACACGAACAATTTCTGGCAGAAGCCCTCGGCTTCCGAGTTGGGGACACAGGCAGGGATGCTGTGTGCTGGCCCAGTGCGGACTTAAATCGCGCTGCAGTGGCACTGCAGCCCAGCTGGAAGTGCAGCGACGCAGTCGAGAGGACTAAAAGGAGGCTGGAGGACTGGTGGCGAAGAATGCAACAGTAGTGCAGTTTTTTTTCTCTCCGTTTTTATTCGGCTAGGTATGATTTCTATTCAAACCGCCCGCTTCAAAGGGAACAGCCACAAAATCATCATCATCATCATCATCATCAGGTCCATAGTCGTACCCGCGGCGTCAGCCATCAAAACACCATACCTGCGCGACATCGGACTCCCCCAGGTCCTATGCTGACGCCCAGTGGAGAGAGAAATAGGCGCACATCCCTGGTGCGCCATGTTTCCTAACCGATCGGTGAGGAGGTTTCTCTCAGCCACCGCCAGAGGGCACCGGAGAGCCCTGTATTGTTTAAGAAGAGCAAGTCGTAGTCAAGAGACGATGTCCCGAATCGCCCCGCGGGCACGAAGCCACGAAGACGGGCGCCACGGGAAATCACGTAGCGCCACAACACACAATCAACGCTTTCGGCACACCCGCGCAGCTCCTATTGCAAACAGGGCCCATGAACCACGTGACCACGACCGAGCAGTTTGGAACTTAGTAATACAGGCTCTCAGGAGCGCCGGGCCTTGCGCGTAAGGCGTCGTTTCTCCTGCCCGTTGTGTATCCGTGTTCAAAGACGACGAAGCAGATCGAGCACGGGAACTTGGAGCTCGTGCTGGGTTTTTGGTTGGCTGAAGACGCATCACTTCATTTCGTTTTCATTTTATGTACATAACCGAACATGGTGCAACAATTATGTACAATTATTATGTACAACAAAACATGGTGTCAGAAGGTTTGGGAATCACCAACTATCGTCGACACCAGAAGTGAGAGTCCGAGTTCACAAAGAACCGCCAGGTCTTCCTGACTACATCACTGGCGGCCATAGCTGAGCTCGCTGCCGCTGAGCACGTTCTGACGGCAAGCTCTCCACAACGCTTACAACACGCGCGGTTGCACACCATCAAGATTGTCTTCTTTGGCAGACCATAAATAAGAACTCATCCCGAGCATGCGCTGTGAGCAGTCACCTCAAATATGGCGTCCAGTGAATACCACCTATAGGCCTACTCATGGAGCCATCTGGACAAGCCGTTTCATCGGTGCCAGCCATCCCCTTCGATGCCATATCAGCTCAGCGCTCCTGTACCGTTCACGTTTCATCCGGGGCAGTGGACGACATGGAAACGCCGCTGGGAGCGATTTCGTTCGGTGCCGGATTGCACCGCTTCCGGTGACCGGGGGCTATGTTGCGCTTTTGGACTAGGAACAGGGAAGTGACGTGGTGTGAATGAACGTATCTGCATCGCGAACCACCGTCATCAGCGACTCCACCAATCAACATCAAGAGCGTTGTTGACGTCACTTCCTCTTCCTAGTCTCCTGGGAGTCCAAAAGGCAACATAGCCCCAGGTAAACTTCATTTACTCGATGGAACCAAAAGCAGAGGAAATCTATTCGACGCTCAGCATTTCGACCTCTGAAGCTGACAACAACCTATCCCTTATTCAAACTTTCGAGGCACATTTCATTGTCAAAACGAACATTGTCTACGAGCGAGCTATTCTTAACAGTCGCATCGAAAAAGATGGTGAACCAGTCGCGGACTTCATCATGGCGCTACGCACACTGAGCAAGAAATGTGAATACGGCCAACTCAACGATGAGCTTTTTCGCGATCGTATCGTGGTTGGCGTTCGCGATAAAAGACTGCCCTTAAAGCTGCAATCGGAGAGTGAATTGACGCTTGAGAGAGCAGTACTCCTCGCGAAACAAACTGAAATCGTCGGACAACAACAGGAGGCCTTCAGACAAGGGGATGCCACCCAACCTGGTCAGGTTCAAGTCGATCACCTCAAGATTTTCAGGGGGCAAACGACACTTGTAGAGAAACAGAGGATGGTTGCAAAATAATCTCAAACTTGCCATGGGTGAGGGGATCATGACGTCCATCCACGGAACGACTGCCCAGCATCGAAGAGCAAGTGCCAACAAATGCAACAAGTCAGGCCACTTCGCAAAAATTCGCAAATAGAAGTGGACCTTCTTATATCATGTCTCAGAGCCTACAGCAGCTTCCAAGCAGCTTGGCGGTGAATTTTTTACAGGAACTGCGACGTCGCCGGTCAAATACGCTTCATGGCGAGTCTTACTCCGCGTTGGAGGCGTAGATGTGAACTTTCGTTTGGACACTGGTGCTGACGCCTCTGTCGTGCCAGAGAACCTACTCTTCACACCGAAAGCACATGTAGGTGGTCTTCGACACGCCGATAAAGGTCTAGTGGGACCAACAAAAGAACGCCTTCATATTCTCGGTGTGCTACAGGCACCAGTCATGTTAAAAGGCTCTCATATCATGGGCGCATTCTATGTCGCAAAAATGTCAACAACCACTTCTTGGATTAGACCTCACAGAAGCCCCAAACATCCTTCCACGAGTAAATGAGGTGTCAACTCTCAGGAGCTCTGGATCCAATCCAGAAGCATGCCTTAGTTTTTCAGGGTCTGGGGAAGCTGCGTACTCGTGCGAAATAAAGCTAAAGCCTGATGATTACGCAGTTGCTTTATCGTCACCGATACGCATACCAGTACCACTCCAGAAAGCAGTTGAAAAGCAACCTAAGAAAATTTAGAACGAAGGTATTATTACCAGAATTCAGGAACGAACGAACTGGTGCTCATCTGTAGTTGTGGTTTCGAAAAAGAATGGCGAAGTTCGCATCTGCCTTGGTTACACATCACTTAATAAAAGTGGTCTGCGAGAGTACCACTTTAAACCGAGCGTGGAACCACCTCTAGTGACTCGTGGACAGGCGAGAATATTTTCTCAGCTCGATGCCCAATCAGACTTCTACCAAATCGAACCCAGAGTCGACGCTGCTAACGACTTTCATTACACCCTTCGGCCGGTACAAGTTTAATCGTATACCGTTTGGCATCTCCTGCGCACCGAAAATATTTCAGCGAGTGATGCACCAAATTCTTGAAGGATTAGAAGGGGTCACGTACCTTACCCACGATATTTTGATTTGGGCCGACACACGAAGGGAACACGACTTTCGTCTCCAAAGAGTCCTCACAAAATTGCAAGAAACGGTATCACCCTAAACGTGCAGAAAGGCGTGTTCGCTCAGGAGCAAATTCACTTCCATGAACACGTAATTAGTCACAGGGGTGTAAGCCTAGATAATGAAAAAATATCAAGCATCTTAGACATGCCACCGCCTGCGAACACAACCGGGCTAAAGAAGTTGCTCGGTATGGTGAACTTCATAGCAAGATTCAGACCAAACCTGGCAGATGTCCTTCACGCCACGCGAGAGCTGCTTCACAGGGATGTCGACTTCTGGGAAACTCCTCAACAGCAAGTGTTCGAGAGGGTAAAATCAAGCCTGACATCTCAACCAGTCTTGGCCCTCTACTCTGCAACAAAAGTGACTATATTATCAGCAGTTGCCTCCAGCAACGGTGTGGGAGCAGTGCTCATGCAGCATCAGAAAGATGAAAACGTCCGAGCAGTCGCATACGTTGTGGGCACCCTGGCGGCTCCACAGCCCAGTTGCCCGACTGCGAGGCAAAGGTGCCGAACTTTTCCCGCGTGGCGGCGACGTCACGCCAGCCACGCGCACATCGGATGCGCCGCCTTGATAAGGCGGATCAGAGACGGCGCACAGAGAGTCGCTGCCTGGACTCAGGCGCCGTTGGTAACAATGTTAATCGTCCTGTCCATGTCCCATTAAATGTAGTTTCTTGCTGCTGAAACCGTTGGCTCTGTGTTAATCCTCCGGGTCGGGTATGCAGGAAGGCAAACCGACCACAATAGCGCCCAACGTGGGGCTGCCGTGGGCAGGTTACGGATGCAGTCCTCCCGTCTGGTAAACGGAGGCAGTTCCGATTTTTGTCCCAGCCGGTATCCGCCACCAAAAAAGTCGAGCGTCATGCTTTCGCCTGTAATGAAATCTCGGCCCAAGATCACAGATACCACGAGTCCTGGCAGATAAAGAAATCTGCTGACGCCGCTTCTTTCCATTAAACCGAATCTGCAGCCTCACGGCTCCTCCAGCTGTTATCGCTGTACCAGAAGCTGCAAAAGCTTCAAAACCTTCATTATCAGACGTGGAAATGAGACGGTTGTTCAATAACAACAACAAAAAAACTACAAGATCACGCAGCGATACTCTCGGCTGCTAAAGGCAGTGCACTTCTAGACGCTGAGACGCTAGATGTGAGTTGAAACGTGATGCAGTACACTTCTAGACGCTAGATGTGAGCCGAAACGTGGTGGCGGGTGTGTGAAGATATCCCCTGAACGCTTCAGCGTCTCAACTAGAGCTACTGATTTTTCGGTATTTTCAAGATCCAAATAATTAAGCTGTTTCAGAGAAAGGAGTGGCCGATATCATTGTCAAAATACATTTGCTTCCTAGGTGCAGATTGACGCGTAACAAGTAAGGGAGTAAATACAGATCGGAAGTGTACCAAAATCACCTCACAGATGGCTACACCGAGGTTGTTGCCAAACAAAGGGGGGGGGGAGGGGCGAATATCCTTAGAACGTTAGAAGGCAAAAAACTGTAAAGAACGCGTAATTTGGGCTTTAAATATTTGTTTTAAGAAAAAAAGCCGCGACTGCTACACTAATCTGGTTTTTGCGCATGAGTTATACGGTCAGGGGGACATAATACAGAGCGATAATCTCCACGATAAATCGGATAAATAAGGAAAATGTGTTCCTTCGCTTTTAGTTAGAGAAAATAAACATATGGTTCCCATGGAAAAAAAAGTCTTAGCGTATTCGAAAATGACAAAGTTAGTAAGTTTTAACAAAATTTAAAGCGCGTGAGAGGTGCGGCGGTGCCTTAAATGCACCACTCGTGAAGAAAATGCGAGACTTCTGTGCGCAAAGTGCATGATAAAACCACCGCGCGCATACCAGCCGTGTTGCCCGCACCGCCAGCATAGTACGTCTGTTGCATTTAGCGCACGCGCCCTATATCTTTCACAATTCACTAATCTAAAGGTATTCTTAGACGCTCTGCGCGTTATAATTGTAACCATATGTTTATTTTCACTAAAACCTTTTTAATTTAAAATGTTATTTGATTTTTTGACGTATTGTGAAGATTACAGCCATGTTTATTATGTCAGCCAGTCGTATAACGCACTTGCACAAAGCGCGTCAGTGTAACTTTTACTCCTTTTTTAAAAGAAATCTCTAAAGCTTAAGACAAAAGACCCGGTACATTAAAAAAATCGAAGACGCAGCTAAATCTCATGCTCTGTCGAAGGAGGCTCAACCTGTATCCGGCCAATGCCGAAAAGCTGACAGTGCCATTCGTGAGGGCGGCTCTGGAAAACGGGTAGAGATGTCAGAAGCAGCAATATTTGGGTGCAATGATATAAATCGAGATACATGCGGCACGGAGACACAAATGACTGAGACGGCGGTACTTTCAGAAAACAATATATAGATAATTCTGTTTGCAGAAATTAGCAATACACTTAAGATAGAACGGCTGTCTCAAACTGGTGACCAATTGAGCTACAACTGGTTTGTACGTATTGCTATTTCGAAGCTCTTATAGAATATAGGATTCCTATACAAAACCTGAACACTCAATCTAATCGGTATACAAAAATCAACAAGTTTTAATCCTTTAATTTCTAACGCACAGAAGAACGTTCGAAGGTGATTTTATCGGCTTCGAATTGATTTTTATTGTATAAAGTGTTTTAAGTTTCGTAAATCCTAGATCATACTAACGAATTGCGGTAACCTTTGATATGATTTATATCAGTTGAGATGTATCTTTATACTTCCAGCTTGCCCTAAAATTGTAAGATAATATTTGATAATTAACATAGAGTAAATATCGTCTTACATTTGTTTGGTCGAATCCCTGATTTAGTCGCAATAAATGTCAAAGTTCTATCTAAGCATTTTATTCACTTCAGAATATTGATACTTCGTTTCACGTTATCTGCGAGCGAAGCCGAAGCTAGAAGCGCGAGACCAGCGCTTTTTGCGTTTCTCCCCAGCTCGCGCGCTCGAGCAAAGCCTGAACGCGCGGAGCTTTCGTGCTCGCGCTTCCAGCTTTGCCTTCGCTTGCACATAAGGTGAAACGAAGTATAGGCTGTTTCAGTTATGAGTATCAAAAATGCCTAAAAATTGGATGGTTGGGAAAAGAAACGACTCTTTATGGGAACAAACTCCCAACCATGGCCAATTTCAGGAATTGCAGAAGCACCTAATTAGCTAAATAATTACCGAAAAGTACATATTATTTTTAATTGAGTGAAAAAAAAACATTTTGCTCCCGCCGTCTCTTTGTGGCGAACCTGCGCCCAACGCACGTTCCCCCAATTCCTTCTCTCCTACGGGGGTGGCGAAGCAGCAGCTGAGCCTCCGCCGTAAAATGGCGCAGCTACCTTATTTTTCCTTGTGTTTCTCAAACATCTTGTTTTTAGGAGATTTTCGAAAGGCTTCGTTTGCCTTCAAAAATCCAGACTTGGACGTAGTTCAACTACTCTACTCAAACTACTGTAGTTTAACTACTTTTCCGAGTAACTTGGTAACTTTCAATTACAACTTTATTTGGGTAATTAGTAGTTTAATTTAACTACGTTTTTCAGGTAACTTCTACTCAAATTACTAACTACTTTCGAAATCTAGTGCTAATTTTGCTCATCACAAAAGTTTGAGCGCAGAAATAAATAAGACGCCGGCAGATGAAGTGGCATTCCCGAACAAGGGGCCCCCTCACATTCCGTTCCCACGCACTTATACTCGGCAGCCGTAGAAACTGCATCACAGGCGTCCTTGGGCCAAGGTGGCGACGAGCAGCCAAAACATAACACCGGCGCGCACGAACGCAGGAAGAGATGCTTAACAAGCCTTGGTCGGGTATTGACCTAATCCGGTAATGCACGCAGGCGCCGCGCCTCCAGCTGCAACCGTGAAAGACGGGGACACTCCGAGGGTTGTTGTTGTTTTCATGTTGTCTGCCTTTAGTGAGTTCTGCCTCAAGCGGTTTGGGGTTCCACGGGAGACGCCACTGGAATGACCTCGCAGCTGGGCGCCTGTTCCCATGGTCGCCTCGTCGTCAGCGCATACTCCCTTGCAAAGCCGGACTCCCCCGCGCACAAACGCAGACACGGATAATCCGTTCATGGGAGCACGTTCCCGCTTCCAGCTGCAACTGTACGAGCGACGATGCTTGTTCACGTAATCCTTCGCGTCCTTCCGACCTTCCACGCCAGGGAGACCTCCTCTTTGTTGAAAACGATTTACTTGTCAGGCGTGTCAGGATACCGTAGTCGCCGGCGAGGATTGCGAGTCACCCTTGGGAGATCCTTTTGTTGGACCCGGCGTCAGCGGCGAAGTATACTTCGTTTCATCTTCTGTTAAACCAAAACAATTTTTTTTTTCAGTAGCGTAGCACTAGCACTGCAACGAGACGCGCAGTCGTCCGGATGATCTCATCGTCGTGGCGCGAGACTTGAACCCTTGACGGTCAGGTGCACTCGCTCAGCGTACTCTCCGAACGTCGTGGGAATAAAGAGGGGCCAGTCATAACAATCTCAACTTGCCGAAGAAAAAGAAAAAAAGGAGGAGAGTTTGTTATAAAAGACCCTCTAGCCGAGGCAAACCTCACATGTTTCGTCATGGACACCTAAGATGCCGACACTCGCTTACCCGACCCTGCACAGCCTGTTTCTCAAATTCAACGCTGCCGTTCCATCCAGCGCGTCGGTGGAACGTCTTTTTAGCTTGGCTGGGGACGTCTTTAGGAGGAAAAGGGAAAACTCTCCTATCAAGAACTTTGAAAGTCAATTGCTTCTGCGAGCGAATAAACTATTTTGGTGAAAACGCAAGCCATAAAATGACTGCATTTATTTTAGGCTCGCAGGGTTTTTCACGGATCAAAACTGCTGTTCATTTTGCTACCACAAAAATATAAAAAGTAACTTCGAAAGTAACTTCAAAGTAACTCGCTACTTTTTACAGTAGTTAGTAGTTTACTCAATTACTATTACAAATGCGTAATTTCTACTCTACTCCAATTACTTTTGGCGTCGATACTCAGTAACTTAACTTAACTACCTTTTTTGAGTAATTTGTACATGTCTGCAAAAATCTCTCTCATCGATGTTGGCTGACGAACGTGCGCTTCAGCTCGATCTTGCAAACTTCCCACGACGTTAAGGAGGATTCATGGTTCTCAGACCAGTGCCTGGCAGTTTCTTCCACGAGAAGTATAGGTTCTGCAGGAGCTGGTTGTCTGTCCACCCATTGTGGCGGGCGACACGGTCATATTGTTCAATCCAGTCCTCGACGTCTTCATACACCTTGCGTGAAAGGGCGTCGGAGTGTGAGGTGCGACGGGCATGCAAACAATGGTGGGAGCGGACGCGGTTTGCTGCTACAGGTTTGTCATTGTTGGCTTAGTCAGCTTCGGTTTTTCTGGCAGGAGACCGAATTCCGGTGGTTCTTCCTGGTAGCAGCGACTGGCTCGGATTTCAGGTTCTTCGTGGTGTATTTGCGAGGTTCGTTCTTGTGGTACTCGCTCGTCTTGCGGTTTTTCTGCCGGGCTCGGGATAGGACTTGGTTCACGGCTCGCCGGGGGTTTAAGACGCGGGATAGTCCGCCACCCGTGTCCCGTTATCGGGCAACTCAGCTGAGGAGCCGCCAGGGTGCACACAGAGTGAAGGGCTATGGGTAAAGTACCCAGCACCTCCACCAGAACATACGATGACAGCCGAGCATGGCCTGGAACTTTCCAGAATAGTAAATATTGATAGAAGATAGGACTGGAACAAGCATCCGTGACAATATAACAAAACTGACAGAAGAGAGTCTATCCTGACCACTAAAGAAGCTGCATTGCTTTAGTGGCATTCTGTCCGAATAAATCCTCTCCTTCGGGGTTTGGCGACTGCCGTGGACGAACTGAACTGAAATGGATGTGGGACCACTTTTCTGGTAATGAGCCACTGCAGACTGTCGCCGCAAAGCGGCGTGAACAGGTGAGCTGGGTAGGTAACACGCTCGATGAAATGTCCATACAGCTTGCAATTCGCGTAACGAGTGTTGATGAAACGTTTGTGTCGACGAAACGTGCGACAGACCAGCGGAATCAATACCAACTGCAACACCTGTGCTCCGTGAAAGTGCACGTCTACGCCAGAACAATTTAGGAAGCAGCACAGCATCACCTAAAGCACGGCACAGGAACTACCAGCTTAAAGGCAGCTCTTCGGTGCGCCGCACACCTGTGCTCCGTGAAAGTGCACGCCTCCGCCGGAACAATTTGGGAAGCAGCACAGCATCATTTAGCACGGTACGGGAACTACCAGCTTCAAGGCAGCTCTCCGGTGCGCCGCACAACCAAAGTGAGCCTTCGGTTATTTGAACGAAGCGGCACCACGATTGCACACTGCCAAGCACGACTCACGCAATTTCCGTAGCTAAACTGTGTATCCAGATACATTGCACACGCTTCACTGCAGACCTCGAAGATTCCAATGGTCAACGAGAGCACAGAAACGTCGCCTTAAAATTTATCCTAGCGATATCCGAATCAATCCGAGGTCCGAGCAACGCAGGGCCGATTGTCTCTTTCGTGGCCATATCCCCGTCGATCACCAGCGAAATGCACACCGTTCCTCCGTATTTTCACGTTATACCTACGTGAGACACCACGCTGAACTCTGAAGTCGCTTTCGACCGGCCTCATATGACGGCTTCCGCGTCTGAAATCAACTCGCCGAGACGAACGACAACGAACAAAGCATCCGACAAGCTCCGGCCAATGCTCCGGCCCAGCTGGGGCCAGCCGCTGCCTGGGCGCTGCCATCTTTCCTGTGACGTCACGTATTTGGTTTGGTCACGTGACGAGTGGTCACATTTGCGTACAATGGCAGCGGCCTTATGGGGGTCACTTTCGAGTGCAGACCGGAACCCCGGTTTATCGCTCTAAGCCCCTCTACCTGGTTGTCCTTGATGCTTCGGTAATTCAGCAATAGGTCTATTCAGTAGACTAGTTATAAATAGGCACCATTTTCCAAATCAGTAGACTCTGAGGTAGATAATAAAGGTTTCTCAAAGATTTGCCGCTGTACGACCCGCGTCGGCCATGTCTACACTCGCACTGCCCTCACTTAGTCGTCGTTCCAAGTGCTTGCCTGCCTAGTTTCCTTTCCTTCCGCTCTCCTGGGGTGGCGGTCCCGTCGCACGTGCCTACTTTCCACCAGGTGGCGGTCCCGTCGCGCGTGTCTAGTTTCATCCGGCTCCTCGGGGCGGCGATAGTCGTCCACGAGAAATAATCACCACCGACCAAGACAGCAATAAATTTGTGTGCATACCTTTCGTCATGATGACCACGGATCAAGACAGTAAATGTGTTCGTACCTTTGTTCGAAATTTTGTTTCACGTCTGTGTCGTGTGATAAACAGCTTCGCCGGTCATCCATCTTCACAGAGTGGAGTGGTTTGTGACTTCTCGAAAAAATATCGTTCATTGCATTAGTTACTACCGCCGTCAGTTCAGTAGTTGCCGAATCAGCGTTTTGCATCAATAATACGTGAGACCAGTTGAAATGAGAAAGGCTAACGTAAAAACCTAAGTAGTCCCCATTGCGATAACAAAACGAAGATGACTAATGGCTAGCATGGGTCCTACATGGCAGGTAAAACTGAACAACAAACGGAGGATGATTTACATCAACACGCACCAATGGTATAACAATGTTGCGCGTCGTGGCGTGTCGTCAATTTGTGTCACATGACGTGATGTCACGTGACACTAAGACGTCGCGTGAAGGAACGCCGTGATTGGTCAAAGTCTGGGAGGAGGAGAGCGCATGTGGCGAGAAAAGGGGCGCACGACCAACACCCTCGATTGATGTCTGAAGTGCGACTGTCGGAGGATAAGCTAAGCTATTATATCTCCTTTGGCAGCAGCCAAAAAGAAGGTGTAGATTTTCAATTAAAAAAGTAATAACAAAAACAACGTAAGCTTGAATAAAAGTCGAACAAGAATTGTCACCGATTCACACGTCTAAAGCCCAGTTTGACTTTTGTGACAAAAAAAATTGAACTACTTTACAGTTGGTGAATAAAGTGTTAACGAAAGCGCAATGCATTTGGAACCAATACGCAACTCTAAGTCTTTTAAAACATTTCGTAATCGACTTTTTGACAATATAGTTAGGAAGATGAGAAGCCTAGGTTAATTTTCTTCTAATATTGGAAGTTTCTGACAGAAAAGTGATTTTAATTCCCAAATAGCGAAATAATTTATGCTCGCACAATTCTATTCACCACCCGACGTGCGATTCTACAAGAATCACTCCTCGGCTTTTGAATCACTCGATCGACAATGCTCTCCAACAGCAGCAGGTGCAAGCCGGAATGCAGGGCGAAAAAAAAAAGATTTAAACCGTGATTTAAATCGTAATTAAAACTGGGATTGAAATCAGACCAGTGCTACTGTGATTAATTAAATCATGCCTTGCCCGCAAATGTAATCCTCAAAATATTTTTATTTACCGATTTTTTGCCATCTGATACTTTCTACTTGCATTTGTGTTTCATTTAAACCGAACAATCATCAAGAAAGATTTATAAAGCGCCGAACATGAGAAAAAAGAAGTTATCTTCTGAGCCAATCGAGGGGTTGAGGTTGATTTCTATTTTCTACTTTGTTCGTCAGTAACCTAACGACCTATTGGAACAAAATCATAGCTCAAAAGAGAGAAACATAAACTTGAACAGTAATGCCCCATTGCAATGAATTCAGAAGGCAAAATAAAAGAAAAGGTTACCAACTAAGAAATTAAGTTTTTTTTAGTATGGCGAGATGACACCAATGACAATTTGTTAATTAACTGAACACTAAATTTACAGTGATTTCCCGGCATTGCTTATTAGTGATTATAAAATAGATAAATCAATCTGCCATGTATAAAAATAAATCGAGCAGTAAATATTGACTATTTTCTAGCTACTGTAATTTACATAAAATTAATCTGACTTATATCAAACAAATTTCATACAAATAAAATAGATACGATTCAAATGAAATATTTTGATTTACGTAAAAATAAATTGTGATATTTTTTACTCTGCCAAAATGCGCTTCCGCCGAGATTATACACCTTTCCAGCGCTTATCACCCAGACGAAAATGCCGAGTCATCGAGCGAATTAGGTCGTTTACAGTATTTAAAAAAGTTAAGTATGAAGAGGAAAGCAGTTAGTTAAAACCAGCGCCTTTAATTGTATCTTCTGTAGGGCACAATAAGACGACGAAGTATTTTGGCTCTATCTGTATAGGTATATTCTGCACGGGGATCTTGTTTCCCATTGTCTCCCCGTAAATGTCTACACTAGAGTCACTAGCTATTTCAGAGTATGGACACTCTATTCCCCCATTGTTTCGTTGACGCTGCCATTTCGTTGCCTAGTGCAGAGCGGGCGCCACTGGCGATCGTTGCGTTTAGAAAATGCGGCTTCCTGAGCTTTAAACTTTAAACACGCTGTCAGTGATCTCAGGCGGTATCGTCTCGCTCAGTCGCGGACCATTTTAACATTTCTGGATGACCAAAAAGTGTTTCCTGCGATTCCACAAAAACGTTCAGGTAACTGCCCACAATGATTTTAAACAAGTGAGGTTACTTCGAAGCGTAGCTCACTACGTGGCTCCAGCCTATACACCGTCGACACCAGATGGCGCCCTGCGAACGAGAATCGGGGTCGTCCGTGGATGAACTTATAGTGAGACCGGTGACCCGGAGGCGGACATTTTGATAACGCAACATCTTAGAGATCTTTAAGCCGCCCGCATTGAACCTGCTTCGTCATCTCCGCCTTGTCAGACTGTGACCACGGAGCTGAACGACTCAGACGAGTTACCGCAGTGCTGTCGTGATCACAGAGTAGATTGCGTCGTTTGCTTGCGTGGCTACGGTCCATCTTGAAAATTGGTACGTGTTTATTGGCTATGCGATTATCTAATTACCTTAGGTACGCTCTCAAGGGCACGTTTGTGTCGGAAGAAAAACAATAATAAAAAAATGCTCTTGTCCGTCACGAGGGATGAAATTAAAATACACTGCCTATTTATGTTTAGATTTTCGCGACTGAAGAGTTCCCTTCCTCCTTTGTTGTTTTGGACTTGCTAACTTTTCATCGACCCACAAACTTAACGCCAGCGTTCCCTAGTTTGTTTGCTCCATTTACTGTTTCTGTGTTGGCCTGTTGATTTGAGTCATTTCCTTTTCTGCTCTTTTAAATTCGGTTGCCGGCGCTCTTTTATCTCTCAAAGAAGCAGCTGTCGAACAATTAGGAAGAAGTAGATATACGAGGTTGAAACAACCCATCGAGTTGTTTGAATCGAAAAGATAATTTACGAACATTATTGAGCATTACCTACCTATCACGAGCGTAGTTTACCCGTTTATTTTTCTTAACGCTGCGATAAGCCCGCCAGTTCTTTCTTCTGTCTTTGAACTTACGTTATGGTTGGCTCCTATCAATATTCTCTACCTATATTTGTTTTAAATACACGGGGAGTGAAGAACAGGGGCTATCGCTTACTGCTGCGTCATATTTCACCTAAGCAACAAACATCATCCGCACTTATTTGTTCTTAAACTGTTATCAGTGGAAGCTAAACGCAAATCTGCGAAATTGGAACGACGATACAAAACGTTAAGCACCATCTAGTACGCCGTGTAGTATTTGCAAATGAGCCGCACTAACAGAAGCACATAGATACGTGCAGTGATTTGGAGTGGTGAAACTTCTGGTTCATGCCCAGTACACGTACCTGTGTCGTTTCTTTGGAAACATGAACATAAGTCGTCCTGTCAGGCGCCGTGTTTTTGGAAAGTCATGCTGCTTCTTCGCGCGATTTTGTGATTTGTAAAGCCGCGGTCACAATGCTAATGCATCATACATAAGACCGGCTGCAGACACTCTTTGAGACGTGTTTCTTACTAATATGACGTCCTGTAACATTGGTCGTACAAAAAATTGGGGCTCCAATCTACGCTGGGAAGGTGGTTGGTCAGCGAAGCTGTGATATTACCTGCAACGATTGCCTACTGCACTATACGAAATGCTGCTGCCGGTCGCATCACGCCACCGCTGGTCGTATTGCAGTTTCTTTTCCCTTTGCCGCTCCAAGTATTCACGCTACTCCTCGGGATAATCCTAACTATGCTTGGCCTGTTCATCGCGGTGCTGCAGCAACAATGAAAGCAGTTGCTATACTCCGTTTCATCTTACCTTTAAGCGCAGCGGATAGTTACGAACCATCGGAGCCAATCGGAGGCCGTGTGAGCGTCACGTGACCTTAGAGAGGGGCACAGCGACGCGCGGCAGGCGTATCATGGGCCACGTCCACAGAACGGGATTGGCTAAGATAGCTCGTAGCATCCGCTGCGTCCGGACGTAAGGAGAAACGGGGTATAGGCGGGTTCTTCTTTTATACTATGAAAGGCTAGTGACGTCACTCCCACGCGGCAAGCTGCCGTCTCCGCGGCAGCTTTGGAAACAGTAATCTCCACCGG
Source organism: Ixodes ricinus (assembly GCA_037355805.1). Classification (NCBI taxonomy): domain Eukaryota; kingdom Metazoa; phylum Arthropoda; class Arachnida; order Ixodida; family Ixodidae; genus Ixodes; species Ixodes ricinus. Next base: position 19,185 of record JAZHYW010039237.1, on the reverse strand, counting down.
GAACGTATGCGGTGAGCGCTACGTGCTTCAGCATTGTTTTCAGGAGCTCCTTATCATTCATTATATTGTTAGGATGCTTGTTTTGTGCTTATTCTTTATTGCAAGGAATGTTGTGCTGTATGTTGTATGCGTGGTGTTTGTACTTTTCGCTTCAATCTTCCGAAGTAATTTTTTCCCGTGAGAACGCCGACACGAAAACACACGCGGGAAGAAGGAACGTGCTGCGCATTGTTCGCAGGCGCCGTTATCACCCATTATGTGGTTTGCACTTCACACGAGGGCTTCGAATGGCGTCAACCCCTTTCGATGCAGCTGCAAACCTAATCTTTACCCGAACGCGGTGGAGGGTGTTCCTATTGTTCACACGCGCCTTATCATCCATCATGTGGTTTTGATGCCTGTTTTGTGTGTTTTCTTTATTGAAACGGATACTGAGCTGTATGCTGTATGCCTTATTTCAAAGGAGATATGCAGTTCTGCCTTCACTTTTTCGCCGGGAGTTTTTTGCTTACAACGCCAACGACACGAAAATTTCCTTCGCTGGTAGAGGTATGCAGCTTCGCTGTAAAACCGTCTGCGGACATCTTCGGAGCGGACATATACATCAGGTGTTTCCAAACACCGGCCCGCAGAGCTCTTCCGACCGGCCCGTGGCTGGCCGCGGTACTTTCACTGAAATCTGGCTCGCTGCGCGCTTCCAGCAGGCACGTTGTTACCGGCACGACGGCGTCGAAACGCGCACCAACCGCGTAAACGATATTAAAAAAAGAGAGAAATTAACTTATCCTAAGGCGTGTCATCTCGTCATATTAATAATTAGACCTGGTCATCACGAGCATAAGTACTCTTAGTCCCAGTCCCCCGTTTTATATCTGTGCTACTACGTATGTTAAAATTCCTTTGCGCTCCCACGTATATACTGCGTCGTGTCCGGTGTCGTATCTATTGCGTATTGTCAGCATCAGCTCTATCATTTTCATTAGACTTCTGCCCTGTGGGAAGGTGCCAATGTTCCTGCTATTCTCCTTGATTTATGCCTCGCGAGTTTTCTGGGTCCCAATTATCGCGTCGTATCATGATTAGCTAAGATATTAAATTTTGAAATGAAGTATATGGATACACCTACCTTAGATTCTTTTTTTTACTCTAACTTTCCATTGTGCGTTTAAATGCGTATCTACGAGTGTTTTTTATTTTAATTTATATTTACTCATTAATTTCCGGCCGGCGAGACAGCAACATATCTCCGATCCGGCTTTCGCCAATAAGTTTGGAGACCCCTGATATACTATACCAAGCTAACATGCTTGGAATATGCGTGAGATACAACTGTCTTCATGTCTGCTGCGAACATCGTGTCTTTTAACACAGAATGTGTTTTTGGGCGGGATTTCATGAGAAAGTGTGTAACACTTGAGTGTGACGAACGAACGTTACACGCACGCCAAGGCGTGCGTGTGGTAATGTCACACCAGGCCTCTACAGTCTAAAATATTGCTCTAAAAGAGAGGAAATTTCCTCCTACAAAACGGGGAGGAAATTTTCTCCCCTAAGAAGGGAAGAAAGTTGTCACCTATTTTTGCTCGTGGAGAAAATTTTTTCCCTAAAAAGGGAGGAAAATTGCCACATTTTTTCGCTCAATGGAGGAAACTTTCTCCCCTCATGTAATAATATAGCTTCCACCAGATGGCGCTCAAAGCGAACAAAAAAATGTTGGAGAAGCACCAATTTGTTTTTCAAGTGACCCTGACTTTTAAACACTACATGGTATAAGGACTTGTAGTTGGGCTAGTTAGTGAACGTTGGAAATCATGGTGTGAGGTGCAAAGCAGCGGACACAAGAGAGAAATCAGACATACCGGCCTGTATCCACCATGTCTGCATCTACCTTACAGACATGGTAGATACACATGCATCACTGAACACACAGAATACACAGAACACAACAGAAACAGAGCACCGCCCCACTCAACAGCAACAACGCAGCACCACCCGACCCCCACCTCTTTTCTACGTATGCTAAGTTCGCACTATCTCTCTATATGGCAGTCTTATTTTCGAATCCGACTTGGCCGGTGACTGCCATCATTTGTCGCATAAACACGCAAAGGCGGAGTGAATATTACTCGCACTTAATACTTATTTGAATTGTCTCTCGAAATACTCCCCCCCAATCTCTTAATTCAACACCCTAAAAGAGGTAAATGTAGATCATTAGGTTAATTAACTAAAATCTAATAAATATATTTTAATAATAGTTTGATGAATAATGTTGACAGTGCAGCGTTAAACACAGTACATGGTGGCTGAACAATGCAATCAAGATATTGCAATCAAGCTATTGTTTGATAGCAATGTTCGGCACATGTGTAAGCTTTTTTTAGTTTTAGTGGTGTAGTCACTAACTTTAATGGTTGCACAAGTAGTTGAATTATTTTTCAAACAAACGATATTACTGGTTTTAACAAGATTCGTTGCAACAGCAGATAAACAAATCTTGGGTCATGCTTTGTCACCGGTATTACAGAATTTTATAGTGTTCTAGTTCCTCACCTGGATCGTTTTTTTCTATAAAAAGTAGGTACTGGGAGTAATAGGGACTCACGAACCATGACTTTCATATCGCATTAGACAACTGAAATGAGACTTTCTTTCTCGATATAATGTAACAGCTTGAAAACATCACGTTGCCCAAGTCAGAAAGTTAAAAAAGCCCGTGTTAAGAGTTTTAGTAAATCGTTCAGTCACTCCCGCAGCTCTATAAGCATTCCGTTGTAAACTCCGCTATATGTACCGTAGCGGAGCCGTGTTTTCATGTTTTAGTACGTTTGCAACCAGCTGCAGAATAGAGCGTTACGAGAGCCAACGTAACGCCACTAGCGACTCTTTCTGACACTAAAGGCAACATACAAAATAAATGTTTGTAGAGAAATTGTTGGTAATCGTGTATTCACGTGTCGCAGTCTAAATATAATATAAATTAATTTATTATCGAGTAAGCTTATGTTCATCTTTGCTCCTTTTGCATGTACGTCCAGTAGGTTTGCGACGAGTAGGCTTGAGGCAATCCACGTTGTTGGCGCCGGGTTGGCTGGATCTTGTACAGCCGCGCTCATTCCACGACACGAGAGGAGCAGCGTGATGATGAACAAAGTCGACCGGATAAAACAAAACAAGATGGCGACCTTTTTTTTTTTGCGTGTGCCTTATTTGATATGTAGGAGGAGATGCAGCGCAAACTAAGAAAAAGCAGCGGTTTACCACTCAGTCCTCCTCATCACCTACTATCTGGCACAGAGCACCAAAGAGCCATTTCTCGGGGAACCTGGACGATAGCGCACAGCTTTTGCAGCGGCGAGGACCCGAAACGCACTTGTTCGCTCTGGAGAAGTGCGTTTCGGCGTCTCGCCGCAGCGGGGCGCCAGTCACGTGGCTCTCCTCTCCTCCGTTGTCTGCCGCGCCACCTTTTCCATTTCGGCGGCCGCTTCTCGTGGCGATCTGCCAGGCTTTGTCAGTATGTAGAAGCCATCGGCTGCATAGTGAATCAGCCGTCCTCGCACGGATTCGCCTCCCTCGCACTTCGCCCCGCAACCTGAATGGAATGTTTGCAAGACCCTTTCTTCCAAGTGGACCCTTCCCGAATGCATAGTTGACCTCGTTTTTGGGACCCGTTCGAATTGCTTCGTTCCTTCACCCAAGTGACGTTTCAGTGTCATTCCTTGTGGTGTTCGAAAAATGCGCATTCCCCGCAAGCCGGTCGAGGTCTGGATGGTGGCGGACTACAACCTGTGTCGGACGCAGTCGCTCGTCGGAAGGCAGTGCTCGTTCTTGTCGACTGGATATGCTGTTCTGTTTTACATAGAACTGAAATAATCGCCGTACGGATTATCTTTTACTGTATGGTGCGTACGCTTTATTTCAAGAGTATGCGTTTCTCGCGGAGGTGACGGTGGTAGGAAAGTAGACAGGTCGACTCGAATAGAGCAGCGATCTTGGCAGCTTCATGATCACGCTAAAAACTTCCAGGATAACGGCGATTCGTTTGCCGTTCACCCTACTCGTCATGTAACAAGTAACACGACGAAAGTGGCCGTACTTAGCATGCCAGTGATTCATCGCCGCCTGCCGCAGTCCTGGAGTGAATTGGCCGTGGCTACTTCTTGCAGCAGCACATAGGGCGTGGTTGTCGCTAGACGAAAGCTAGCACGCTGCTCTACGTGCCTTGCTACTTTGTTAAACTAGCGTTACCTCCGCTAGCATCCGCAGCTCCCTATTTCTCCGCTTATCAACGCGCATGCGGAGTTGTTGGGTCGCTCTACGGGTATATAGCGTAGCTGGAGAACCAGAATGATCTACTAAAGCATTGTTTCAATGCACATGATAGACTGTGCATAGTGCTACAGCAATGAATACAATTATTATTTATGTGGTCTAAATTTTGCGCACAATTCATAAGAGTTCTAAGTATGTAAAACGCAACCAATCAGGGGTTCGCGCCGGTGTTGGCCAGGCGGCGGCCTGGCCAACACCGGCCGCCGCCGCCTGCTTCTCTTTAAAGAATGAAATGCTTTTTAAAGAGAAACAAGCGGTTTTGTATTTGGGGAAAGACACTTAAACCGTCTTTATTTAATCTCTAGTATCACGAATATGGAGATTATTTTTCAAGTTGGTGCACGGAGGCTGCAGAAAATTATTTTCAAAGTACCGCTGAAGCCCCTCATTCCCAGAGCATGACGTCATATTAGGAGTTTTCAGAATCTTGGCTCTCGCGCATCTTGAGCGCCTACCAAAGCTGTGCACGCGCACTCTTGCTATTTTCAATAAGGCCAGAAAATACGTCATGACTGGTGTCAGTACGGGGAATATACCTGGCAAGATTGCTTTCGCTCGCGCTGCACACACGAACGACGCGCCCTTGGTGGCCCAAAGGCCCTCGTTTGACGTAACGACTGGTCGGAAGGTTTTTCGCGCTTGCTCGCGTTTATCTACATCTTCGGGGAAAATAACCGTAATATTCATATGCACGAAATAAAAATACCCCAGAACGCACCCCTAACTCGTTTTTTCAAGAAGCTCTTGAGATTCCCTTTCAACGCTGCCCCCAATCCCAAGACTTCGTCCGTCCGTACATTTTCCGTTAAATTTAGCGGGGAAAGAGGCGTCACGTGACGTCACCTGATGTCAGGTGACCTATACAACTTAGGGAAATGAACGGTACGTGATTAATATGTCAACTCAGTTTACCCCCTAAATTTAGTTGGGAAATGTATGTCTTGTGACCAAAAACATAAATTCAGTTACCCACTAAATTTACCGTGACAATTCAAGTCTTTTGACCTTTACATTGTGGTCGGTTTGCCTTGCTGCATACCCAACCAGGTGGAATAACAAGGAGCCAACGGTCTCAAAAACAAGAAACTATATTTAATGGGACATGGGCGAGACGACGAAGAATACTAACACGAAGCCAACGAGCAGCGGCGGCGCTTGAGTCCAGCCAGCTGACTGCCTGTGCGCCGCCTCTGATCCGCCGTATCAAGGCGGCGCACGCGATGTGCGCGTGGCCGACTTGATTCCGCCGCCACGCGGGAAAGTTCGCCATCTGTGCCCCGCAGTCGGGCAACTGGGCTGGGAAGCCGCCACGATGCTCACAACATTAATCCAGTTTCCCCGCTTAATTTAGCGGGGATAAGAGACGTTCTGTGACATATACATCCATTCAGTTCCTCCCCTAAGTTTTCGGTAAAATGAAGGATTTTAGGTGGATGTCACCCACCTATAAAAAAACATACCAATTTCCTCACAAATTCCTTCTAATTAGGATTCCGTGTTTTCGTAGTTTATTTTTGCTTGATTCCCGATTCTCCGAGATTCGGAGTTTAATTTCGGAGTGTTTGTTAAATAAATAAATAAAATATATCCGTGCGTAAACGCATGCTAGATAAAATACAAAACGCGATTGTGTCAATCTTCAGCTGGATTTGGCGTTGGTGCCATTGGCAATACTAATTTTGTCCCACGACAAAGGTTTGACTCAAGTGTTGCTTCGATAAATGTTGATATCTTAAAATCAATAAATTCCTGGAGGTATTCACTGGGGAGCTCGTATTCATCCCATCCGTATTTCATCAACCTACCCCGCAGCCGCGCGAGGTGGCGCTGTAAAGAATGTAATAGAGAAGTTTCAGCTGCTCCTCTTCCCCATTTTATGCAATCTCTATGGTCCATAAATTTTCCTGTCACGAAAACACTACATAGTCGTTGCTCTGAAGCACAAATAGTATGGCCCAAACTGGAAACCAAAACAGTGGCTTTTGTCGTGACCCGAAAGTACAACGACCTGTTGTCCTCAGTGAACCTTGAAACATGCGGTAAGACACCTTTTGAAAATGGTCCGGCATTTGAAAGATGAGTGGCAGCATTTTTACAGGACCATTGACCCTGCACGCCGATAAAACTTAATTGTAAAATACAGTCTTTTTTTCGGAGTTTATCGGATAACTTTAAATTGACAAAACATTTACCGGTAGTTGTTTTCGGAGTTTTTCGGATTGTATCCGAAAACACGGAACTCTACCTGTAATGCATTTCATGCATTATTAGACTTCAAAGGCAAGGTCGCTGCCAATTTTTTCTTTGTTTAACTTCTTAATGGAGCACCCCAATCCCAAAAATCTGTCCGTCCGTATATTTTCCGATAAATATAGTGGAAAAGATGACACCACGTGACCCTGAGCAACATTTTAGTTTCCCCGCTAAATAAAGCGCGAAAATTGGTGTCCCGTCGCCCTGACGTCATATGACGCATACACCCTTCAGCGTCTTCTCTAAGTGCAGCGAGGATGACGTCACTTTAACAGCGAACCAAATAATTTGCCCCGTTAAATTTGGCGTGGAAAGTGTCACGTGACCTCTGCATCAATTTTGTTTTCCCGGTAAATATGGCGGTGAAATCGATCCTCCAAATGTCTTTTGAAAAACATATAAACGACTGCGCCTATAAATACTGCATTTCATGCATTGTAGGACTTTGAAAGTAAAGATCGCTGCCAATTTTTTTGTAGGTACCTTGTCCTCACATTGCAGATCACGTGACCTGAATATCTCTCTTGTGGCTGTTTTAGTCGCTGGGAAAGATAGCGGCATTGATCAGCCAAACGGCCCAGGCCTTCATCGACATAATGATATCTTGTTGGCTGGTTGTTCTATGCCTGTTTGTCAAATGATAATTCCGCCCGGCGACTGTTTCAAAGAGTAATCACCTAAAAAGCCCGAGGACTTCGGACAAAAAGCAATTTAGCAGCAACAAGAATTCATTATGAGTAATCAATTTTTAGACAAGACTAAAAGTAAGCTAGTACACCGCGAACCGGACAATTTATTTATGAGAATGATTCATCAACCTCGTATCGCGAAAATGAAACTCTATTAAAATTTCACCCGTAATCGCAGCTAAAAAAACGTTTTTTGAGGGCGTCATTGCCTTTGTTTCTAAAGAAAATAAAGACTCGAGAGCGCTTGCACAATACTTGTAATGTACAAACGTCAATCAGTTTCAAAAAAAAGCAGCTACACGAACAAACAAAAAAAAGCGGTGTACGTTGTCACATAGCTACCGCAGGCAGGTTTCTTTTTTTATTTCCGTCGCTGCAGTACAACACACACCTAGCTGCTACAACCAAGGCGACTGGCTCAGGCATCTTTTCGACAATGTCTCGCTACCAGAATGTCAGCCTCCGCATCACCGGCATAACTGTAAGTGCCACGCAGATGGTTCGCCAACTCAGATCGCTCCACAGCTAGTTAGTTTAACAAGGCGATATCGTCCATGGGATTGGGTTGTTGCGTCAGGATTTAGTCGAGATCGTTGGTTCCTTGCTTTTTTGTCTAAGAGGACAGAATAAAGAAAAAAAACAAATACATAACATTTAGAAATAGAGGACGAAAACACCTATAACTTTCAGCACTGATTGAATAAATTATGTCCTTTTAATATAGACACATAAAAATATTGATTATTATGTGGCCCAACAACCACCCATATTTAGAATCACCGAGGCATCATGCACCGTAAATACACTTTTAGGTTTTGTGGCACGAGAGGGAGGGAGTGCCCACACAACCCTTTGCAGTTTCCACTACGTCTGGTGCGTCGATCATTTCGCGTCCGAGCTGATTTCTGCTCCTTCCCAGAATGTACATGTCCTGGTAATTTATTGCTGAGCCCCTCACTAATGTTCAAAAGTTTCCTTTCTTTCTTTTTTGTGGGGGGGGGGGGGGTGGAGGGGAGCTTTGATTCGAGTTTTGCCAATGTAGCACTTGACGCATAATAGAAAGATGTGTTACACGACCCCTGTTTCTCACGGGGCATGTTGCGTCCCGTAGCGAGAATTTTGTTTCTATCTGGGCCGTTATTCAGGAAAAAAGCCCGCCTCAGTCAGTGTCTGCGGACTGCCTTTTGCATCATGTATCCAGCAGAGTGACCGCGGCTTAAAGGAATACTGAAAAAAAAACACTTTCTAACCGGATGAGAATACAGCTCAAAGAAGCGACGGACCAGTAGAAAGTGCCACACAGACAAGGCGTGGCTTACATGACTTGTAAGTCAGCGCCTTGTCGCTGCTGTGCTACTCCTTCTATTGGTTCGTCGCTTCTTTGACTTATTCTCAACCAGATGCATCACGAACTCTCAGATTTCTACGCTTCCACACTTTTAAAGGGCTTTATTGGGACACACATATAACAAAAAATATTTCCAGTAAAATAAAAATAAATAAAAGCGCAATATATGCGCTGTTGGACGCAATTTAGGTGGAGGTTGCTCTTCTTTAGCATCGCCCATCAGCGAAAGGGCGTATCTAGCTAAGAACAACTTCTCGGTTCTCAAAGTTTGGAGAGATGAATAACGTGTGGAATGGTCGTCGTAGAATTGCCTCTCCGTGTCGTGTTAGACTTTTATTTGACATTTTTACGTTTCAGGAACAAACATTAGAGATACTCCTTATTGCATTAAAAACAATCGCGAGATCGCCTTTTCTGCTTCGGTGTCAAACAATAGCACGCAGGCCTGCCGGCTCTCTTTGGAGATAAGCTTTATGCACCATGCAACTCATTGAGCTCATCTATTTCTATAAGTGTGAGTTGTTTCGCGTTCACCAAGGCGGTCAAAAGAAGGTTTCAACAGACTTAGTTTGCAGCAAACTGTCGCAACTACACTCTTTCGGAGGCGCTGAGCTGGTGCTTGTTTTCGTAGCGGGACTGGTGTAATCATCGCGTCTCATATCAACTATTTTACTTGATCTGCCTTGATTCGTTCGATTGTGCGTGTTGATGCTGAATAAAGGTGTTGGTTCCCATGAAAGCGGCCCCGCTACTCTCAAAAACGTGTAACCGTCGTGATTGTGACCATGGTTCCAGTACTGAGAGCGAACGTACAAAGATAACGATTTGCGTGTCATTTGGCGTGAAGCAATCGTGTGTTCGACATGCATCAGAGGAAGACGAGGAAGAGCTTCGGCGAAACAACGCGAAACCTATGGTTCCTGCTATTTTGTTTGTTTTGGACGCTCTTATAGCCGTCTATACTTCTGAACTGCCTCCGATGCTTCCCTCGAGTAACCCTCAAAGCACAGGATGCTCGTTTTGAAGAGTGCGGCAGCGTTCAGGTGGTATCGGTGGCCGAGTGGTCTAGCGCACACCAGCTCGGAGCACGTGGAGTGAAAGCTCGCGATGCAGAACCCAGGGATCCTGTTTTAATCCCCACCCCTACCCGTTTCGATATGGATGAGCATCGTACCGGCGTGCGGTCGTGTATCACTACTGCGTGGTGCACGTTAAAGACCACAGGCTAGCGGTTGTACCGCACTAGCTAAATTGCTCATAAACAGCTGAAAGACAAGTCGCCCGTTGAGGCAGACTAAATTCAGGCTGTATAAACATACCCATAACCCATGTTTTTTTCGGCAGTGTTTATCTGCTGGCGCAATTCATGCAGAGGGAGATGTCCACGTTTGAGGTGGACGCCTGCGCCCAACAAGTCACAGCCCTAGATATTACGGCTGGACAGCGGCCTCCATACTACTCGATGTCCAACGCCTTAGAGGAAGATGCCCGTTCTGTTTGCGCAGACAAGTCGTTTGCATCATCATCCGGCACCGAAGTCGTGAAAATGGAACAAGATTCTGACGGTGAAGGGACTTTTGACCTAGTACAATGACGACGCCGGAAAAGAGTTGGCGTCATGAGTACCGAAAGCAACGGTTCCCTTTCCAGCACTGACACAAACATCGAATCAAGAAAGGCAGCAGATGGACTCACTGTGCTAACTGCCCCAACAAGTGAACACCAAACGCTGACATCACTAAATGGTTTCAATGTGTCCCTGGCTATGGAAAAGACGTGCCCGGAAGATATACTCAAAGTAAGATATAATGTGAGATTTAATCGCATTGCTATCGGCACGTGCAACGAAGAAGCCGACAAGGCGCCTGAAGACTTCTACACTCTGTGATATATCGGTGAGGCCCTGCGCTTCTATTCCAGGGTCTACGATTCACGGAATCATCAGGGATGTTGAAAAAACTTAGCAACGACACAATTGCGACACACATGCATCCAATCGAAAATCACTGTTGGAAACGTCAGACGGCTTGGAAAGTCTACAGCCGTAAAAATCACGTTCCGGAGGAACTCGCTTCACAGCTACATTCTTCTGGGACATGTCCGCCATTCCACATCTCTTCACGGACAGACGGATGCAGTGCCTGAACTGCTATGGCATTGGGCACAAGAAAAGTTCTTGTAAGCGTGCCAAGGCATGTAGTCGCTGTGCGCAGACACACGCCCTGACAGACAAAGAATTCCAATCACAAACTGTGAAGTAGGTTAACTGTCAAGTGTAACCACGAGGCAACGGCAAGCTACTGCCCGAGATTACAAGAAGTGCAGGATGTTTGTGCCTACTCAAGAGAAAATTCGGTGGGATTCTAAGCCACAAGCTCTGCCATGGACTATGAGCAGACATTTCCGAAACTTGAACTCACTGAAGTCACCAACGCCTCTGGGGATGACCCAGTGAGCATACAAAGTGAAATAAGCGGTTAAGGGCAAGGAGGCAGATCCCAGAACGAAGGTCACCCAATTAACGCCGACCTATGTTTCGATCCTAAAAAAGAAGGTCCAAGAAAAAAAAAAAAAGAGAAAACGTCGAGAGAGACAGCAAAATTCATCATCGAACGATTTGGAGAAATCTGAAGATACCCCAGCGTCGATACAAAAAACGCACGTTCGCTCACTGCTCCAAAGCAGACCAACTGTGATGCCACCAGTTAATCGAAGTTAATAGAGAAGAAGAAGCAGGCTCGAAAACGCCAGCTTCTATTCAAGAAGGTACAAACTCATGAATGCCTCTTATCAGGGCTGCCATCGACGTTTCCCTTACAGTGCTACCAACGCTAAAGACATCATGGGTACCTGCGCTCATCGCTATAATCCAAGAAGTATGCCCGCAAATTCACGGATGCTAGAGAGCACGCCCTCGAGGAAAGAAAATGCTACAATGAAATTTTATTGATGTACCCGAAGCCTTCACGCGGACCGCGTAGAAGAGAGAAAGAGAGTCGTTTAACTTTACTTTCAATCCTCTAGTGGAACGTTCGTCGGCTTCGAAGACGTCTCCCAAACCTCCGGCAGCACCTGTTGCATCATCCCATTGGCGTTCTAGCCATCCAAGAGCCCATGACATGACCTTGAGATATTCGACCCTCTCCCTACGTTATTCATCACAGCACGCCAGTGAGAAAGATTAGTCGCTCGCTGGGGGTATCGCTCGGTTCTGCAAGCCTACAACATAAACCGGTGGACCTCTCACAATACACTACATATAAAGCAGAATTTTTAGCCACCACCGTTAGTGTCCATGGTGAAGACTTCACTATCATCTCTGCATACGTCGCCGCTGGACCATACCAAGAAGTGGGATGCAGAGGGCCTGCGTCAGATAGCGCGTAAGTGTCCAGGTCACTTGGTCCTCTCTGGTGACTTTAATGCGCACAACTCCGTGTCAGGGGACAGACGAACTACCACAAAGGGAGGGCGCTTGAGTTGGTAACATCTTCGCTTCGCATTGACCTCGTGAAGCTATCCAACTTCTGACCTCGTAAAATCTATCCAACTCTCTGAAGGTTTAAGTGACCACAAAATGCTGGACGTTATTCTTTCATTACCTGTTTTTGTGAAGAGTCCTATTTTCAAAACTATTCACGACTACAATAAAGCCAACTATGAAGAAATAAATAACGAATTAACAATTTATTATGACACCTTCCAATCCGAGTTTTCGCTAAGAACTATCGAAGAAAATTGGAATCTTTTCAAAAATAAAGTTCTTAACCTGGTGCAAAAATATGTGCCCACTATACAAATTCGCACCGACTCATCTAACCCATGGTATAATAAAACATTAAGGTCATTATGTAACAAGAAAAAACGACTCTTCACCAAAGCTAAGCGAACTAACCTATCATGTGCTTGGGACTCTTACTACGCTGCTCTCAGAAACTACACGAAAAGCCTTAGAGCATCAAAAACAAAATTTTTTCTCAAGATTTACCGACAATTTTGCGCAATAATCCGACAAAATTTTGGAAGCTTATGTCACCAAAAAGCAGTTCCAGGACCATAAATCTCACCGACCTCAACGAAGAACCAGTCAGAGAGAGTGACTGCCCCGAAGTGTTAAATGACTACTTTTCTTCAATATTTACAAATGAACACCCATGAAATATTCCAACCCTACCTGAAGAGTGTTATGATATTATGTCACCGGTCACTATTAACACAACCGGAATAATTAAACTCATTGAAAAACTTAAACTTTCGTCCTCAGCAGGCCCCGACAATATCAATGCAAAATTTCTTAAAAATACAGCTGCTATATCCAGCAACTTTCTTAATCTCATCTTCAACCAGTCACTCTCCAAAAGCTGCCTACCCCTTGATTGGAAGATCGGTAAGATTGTCCCAATCTTCAAACAGGGAATTCGGTCTTTAGCCTCTAACTATCGTCCTATCTCTTTAACCTGCATATCGTCTAAACTTCTAGAGCACATCTTGTATTCACACATCATGACTCACTTGTCCTCAAACAATTTTCTCTTCAGACATCAGCATGGCTTCCGCAGGGGTTTCTCTTGCGAGACTCAGCTGTGCGAATTTGTTCACGAATTGCACACAAACCTTGAAAGTCGTGTACAAACCGACGCCATTTTTCTGGACTTCTCAAAAGCGTTCGATCGTGTTCCTCACCAACGTCTTCTCTCCAAGCTATCATCACTGCAATTAGACCCCTTAGTACTTTCCTGGATTAATCATTTTCTCGCATCTCGCGTTCAATACACAGTCACTAACGATCACGAATCAAGACTAACAAGCGTTACGTCAGGGGTTCCACAAGGTTCCGTCCTTGGCCCCCTGCTCTTTTTAATCTTCATTAACGATCTTCCGTGTACCATCTCCTCAAAAATTCGGCTTTTTGCAGATGATTGTGTCATATATAACAAGATTTTATTAGTAACAGACAACTTCCAACTTCAAAATGACCTAGAGAAAATTGGCCACTGGTGCAGAAAATGGTTGATGTCGCTCAATAAATCCAAGTGCAAATTAATCCAATTCACCAGAAAGCAGTCCCTGTTAGCATATCAGTATACCATAGACAACGAAGTTATCGAACCCGTTTCCATGTACAAATATCTTGGCATCAGATTAACTACTAACCTTTCTTGGACAACCCACATTGAAACCATTTCTGCAGAAGCATCGAAGACTCTTGGATTCATCAGACGAAACTTACGAGAGGCCCCTCCACACGTTCGACAAATGGCTTATGAAACGTACATTAGACCTAAACTAGAGTATGCAGCATCGATTTGGAACCCCCATCAATCATACCTAGTCGATACCTTAGAAGCAGTGCAAAACCGGGCGACTCGTTTCATCTTATCATCATATGATCGTTTCACCAGTGTTTCTACGTTAAAAAATAAACTCAGTCTAACCCCTTTGCACTGCCGAAGGAAACTCTCCCGACTCTGCCTCCTTCACAAAATTTATTATCACTGCTCAGACATCAAGGACTCACTGCTGCCCCCCCCCAGAAAGAATATCATCTCGCCTCAATAACTCCTGTGCTATCAAACGAATTTTCGGTAAGACCAATGCTTTTAATGAATCCTTTCTTCCTCTCGCCATTTCCGAATGGAACCAGTTGCCATCATCTATAGTTACCATTAACGACTCTACTGCGTTCCTAAGTGCCCTTCAAATCCATCTTATGTGAGTGTGCTATTTTGCTGTTTTATATTTTGTATAACTTTTACTACACTTGTTTTTTCTTTCTTTGTATTATTCTCCATTAGTGCGTTTTTCTGTTGTTTCATGTTAATAAACTGCCCCCTCCTTATGTAATGCCCTAACTGGGCCTTTAAGGTGAAATAAATGAAATTAAAAGAACTTAAACGATGGCACGGCAACATATGGGTGTGATCGACAGTGTGCTTGACATGACGTTCATCCCACCGGATGTAGCGGCAATCTGAACCACACAACCAGACTCGTGGGGCAGTGATTACGTTCCTCTACTGTATATGCCACAAAATCGAAGCACAAGCGGTGCCGAGTCACGAACTGGGATATGTACCGGAAACACCTTGATAATGCACTCGCAGCAGGCCCTCTACAGGACCCAGCCACAGGGATTGCGAATGCTCTGAAACTTTCAAGAAAGACAATAAAAGTTCCGGTATGGAGACCCGTACCAGATCTAGAGTATCTGAATCATCGTGCTGCACGCCGAAGGGCGCAGCGAAGGGCCCGCAACACAAACGACCCGAAGGACTGGAGCACCCACCATAAGATTAATTCGAAGTTCAGAAGACATCAGCGTCTTCAGCGTAAGCAATGAGGACAACTCTGCGCCTCTGTCGGTTCTCCGGGCGGTCTTTCGAAGAAATGAAGATAGCAAAGGCCTTGTTGGCCGCGAAGCAGATACAACATCCCATATCCGGACTCGTGATCGCACTTCAGAAGCCCCTGCCAGAAGACACTAGAGTTGCTCCCTGACAAATTTTCTAGGGAAATCTCAGCACCCGCGGCCTACCAGGCACCAAGCTGTCGTCCGCCCACCGCCGGCGTGCCGATGCAACTTGACACTGATCTCACCCTAACGGAAATTAAACTCGCTCTGCGGAAGTGCACGAACCATAGCGCTCCCGTACCTGATGGTGTGACGTAGCAAGCATTATGTAATATTGACGACAAGAACCTTCCCATTTTTTTAGAGACGCTAATATAAAATATGGCGCATATCGGAGCTCCCAGCAGCTTGAAAGGTTTTCCATGTTATCTAAGTCGCCATACCTTGAAAATACGCCGCGGACCTACCTTCGTATAGGCCAATCTTCTTGACCAGTTTTGCGGGAAAGCTCCTTGAATGCCTTGTCCCCCGTCGCCTAACATGGCAGCTTGACACCAACAAGGCGCTTCCAGACGAACTCTCTGGCTTCCGAGTTCATTGTTCTACGGCTGACGCCATAGGAGAGGTGGCAACATCGTGCGAAGAAGCACGGGCTAACAGAAAAACGATATATTGCGACTTCCTTGGCATTCAGAAATCTTTTGATGCTCTCCCTCATGCCATCATCCTCCACGAACCACGTGTCTTCGGCATAGCAGGTAGGGCGCTTGACTATATATGTGCGTTCCTTGAAAGCAGAACTTTTCGCCGTTATTAACCAGGAGTTACGAGCACCACAGGAAACGTAACGCAAGGGTACCACAAGGAAGCGCTAATAAGTCAGTTTTTATTCAACCTGCTCAATGGTGTCCCTTCCTTCTACACTTCCTTCAGTTAAACATCCGCGCACTTCAAGAACAAACATTGCGTGATAGGCTGATGACGTCGCGATCTGGAGAGTCGGCCACAGTATCAAGAAACACATGACAGGTCAGGTCAGCCAGTTCGCCTTGGACAAAACGGCGACAAAAATAGCGCGTCTGGAACTGCCGCTGTCTGCATCAAAACGTGCTCAGCTCTACAGCAACTCCAGCCTGCGGAAAACTGTCAGAATAACGTTAAAAATCACGGAGATAAAAGAAGCAGGTCACACGTCTACTCGGGCCTTTTATCGACGACCTCGTGACGTAGCGACCGGCAGTGAAACGACTCTTGGCCCAATGCCAACAGCTATTAGGCGTTCTCTGGAGTCTCCGGGCACATGGCTGACGAGGCTTTCCACCAGCTGGTTTGCTCACGTTCTACCGGGGTCTCCTGCAGTCGAAGCTGATATATTCACTTCCTCTATTCAACATCCGGCCCCAACTAGAAGCGCTCGAACGATTTCCCCCTGTGGCATTACGACTCTGCTTAGGCCTCCCACCATACGCTAGAAACTTGACAACAATAACGAGAGCCCAAGAATACCCAGTCTCCCTTCACCTACAAAGGGCTGCAATGCACTCCCTAATTCTAACGCATACAGCCCCATCAGCTCAATATGTTATTTCCAACCTGCTCGTACGACCATGTCCACACTTCGGCCAACTCGCAGCACAATCCAACCGCGGCATCAAAGGCCCAGGGGCTCTCATACCAATCCTCCCATCGCACTCTGTGCGTTCCCCACTAGGCGTGTTGATTCATTAGCAGACCTTCCGAAGAAAAATTGCATGCACCCGGTGGTCGCCCGCTCTGCCACGGCTACGGCTCTTGAAATGGAATATGATGGACGCATCAAAGTCTATACTGATGGGTCAGTAGACAAATAAAGGGCTCTGCAACTACTGCTTACGTGATTCCGGCCCTCGTAACCGAGAAAGCTGTTCTTCTGAATATTGAAGTGTCATCTACGACAGCAAAAGACCGTCGCTATTCAACTTGTGCTAGCGGCTCTACAAGCAAGACCAGCGGTTGGAACAGCCGTGATTCTTACAGACTACCGTGGTGCTCTTAAACACATCGCCGGCATCGAGAACGTCTCTCATGATAGCCCAAAAAACCCCACATTTAGCGAAAAGGCTAAAAGACGACGGTTGGAAACTTTTGCTTCAATGGGTTCCTTCGCACTGCGGAATCGTCGGAAATGAACTAGCAGATACCTTAGCTAAGAGGGCTCACATGCTACCAACCGCTAGACATGACCTCCGACGTTTTCATGAAGAGCATTTTCTGACCGAGCGGAACATTAGGAAACGCCACCAAGACTTCGAAACAGCAGGAGGACAAAAGACAATACCGGTGCCAGACTCTAACCTAACCTGAAAAGACGACGCTGCTACATCGGCTGCGTACCAAAGTGCCTTCACCCAGAAAATCCAACATCGCTTCGAGAGGCCTGATCGCAGAAGTGGTCCCAACTGTGTTGTGTGCCGAAATCAGAAACAGGAATCGGACCATATATTATGGCACTGTCCAGAGCACAACATTGCTCGAAGGACATTTATGGCGCGTATCTAAGCCTCCGGCACGCAAGCCCAGACTCACGAATTACTATTCCGAAAGTAACAGGCAACGTGCAGCAACAAGTTTTTAAAGCAGTGCTCGATTTCGTGCTATGAAACAGGCCTGCGCCAGAACGCCTATAACTTTGCACACTACTCTAAGGTCTGTACGGCCTGACCTAACGTACAGCAACCATATGACGCTGGTAAGATGCCATTGCTGGCCGCTGACCTTGAATCCACTGTTCCAGACACCACCGCTTCGCGCCGGTGCACAGGTGTACATAGCCTCCTCCCCTTTATTAGTTGTTTTATCATCTGTTTTGATTGAGAACCTTCCGCACTTGCGGCAAAACTATTCTAACTAACCCTTCTCTACCCACATCGTTTTCTCCCTCTCCCTCTTGCACATGCGATTGCTTTCCCGGTGCAGAAGGATAATATTGCTCATGGGCAATAAACTTCCTTTCCAGATTTACACATCACTCTCCTCCCCCCCCCCCCCCTCGACTAGCATCAGGTTTGTCCAGTTGTGGGTCAATCCTTTCCTTCGGAAGACCTGTAGCTCTCATGTTTTGAGCAGTGCACCTGCCTTGCTACAACGAATATCTTTTGGTCGCGTTTTGAATTGTGCGTCATGACGCTTTCCCACCTTACTCGCAGACACTATGCAAGAAAACAAGAACAGGAAAAGCTGAAAGGACTGCATATATATTTATGTCGATGTTGTAGTCACTTTCGGGTCGCACTTTTCATTTCACATCCTGTAGGCGCTGGCATGACAGACGCTTGTATTGAGACCGTGGCTCATGGCGTGACAGGAACGCTAGAACTCCGATTTTATGGTTGCGTCTTGTGAGCGTTGCAGGCCGTGGCAGAATAGAAGACGGACGCAAGTGATGGCTGACGCTTACTCTACGCTGCTAAACATTTTATCATAAATGTTACCGTTATATTCAGGATGAAAATCGAAACAACGATGGGCCCTGAAGAACTAAACACCAAGGAGTTTGACTGCCACAACGGGCGGTCAAATTACCTACGCCGCCAAACATCGACATGATAGCTGACCTACCCTGAAGATTCAAACGCATCATAGGACTCGTATTCACTATTAATGCTGATGATGTAGCAATATGAACCAGGGGAAGGTCCCTGGAGCAACCAGAAAGAAATAATGCAAAGAGGCATCGACGAGGTTGAACTACCCAGATGAAATGGAGATGGAACTATCAAAGGGAAGACACAACACATGGTCGTCGCAGGACCCAGAAACCACAGGTATTGCCCAACAAGTGTAACTTCAACTAAATAGACCGACGATAGGCCGACAACCAAGTGTCGTAGACACAGCGCACAGAAACAAAGACGAAATAGAAGGGTGTACAAGAAAAGTGCGGTTGTGCACCTTCTTCTGTTGTTGTTTTCTTGTGCGTTGTGTCAATTTGACCAAGTATCAACAAACTAGCCCGCATTGTCACCCTAACCAAGTATCAAGATCCTCGGGGTTATTTTAAATGAGACTGCTCAATGCCCTAAATGGCCACGCGATCTGGCAAGCGCTGCGCCAGATGCTTAGACCCCTCCCGACACGACTGGAAAGTCCTGAGGTGCCAATACATGAGGACACCAGAATGATTACCAACTTGCACTCAACGACTGAAGCGCTACACTCTACTTGTAACTGGA
>JAZHYW010039236.1:0-102224 GCA_037355805.1 Ixodes ricinus | reverse complement strand
CACCGCGCCTGTGCAGCACCCAGAGGCGCGCGAGGTGGAACGACGGTGCACGCGCAGTATGGAGGCTCAAGTGAGGGTGGGTGCAACTGCTAGATCGGGGATCACGGGACATGGACGCCATTTAATTGCTAAATTTTGCTGGGAGTCTATGGGGCAAAGGGTCATTTTATTTCCTAACTCAGGTCAAAAGAGCCCATTAAGGTGCTTGAATAATTTACACAAGGTATAAATGATTACGTTTCCATAGCCACCAGTTTTGTTATGATAGGTTAAGTATTTTTTTTTAACGCGAAAAATGGTAAATTCCGCCATCTTGGACGTTGCTGCTTTTCTGGCGACCCTGCTTTCTCCTCTCGACGTTTGCAATTCTCGGAGCGAGGAGGAAGCGAGAGAGGCTGCGCCAAGGCGTTCGTTGCTTGCAATGGGAGGCGAGAGGAGGAAAGGCGCATGGAGCAACAGAGTTGCAACAGAGCGGGCGTCTGCTCTCGTGCAGGCAACATTGGCGCATATCCTTTCCCGAATCCTCTCTCTCAGGCGCCGCCATTAAATTGCAAACGCTCTCCAGGTTTTGAGTGGCACCCACCCTCACTAGGGCCTCCCTAACGCGCAGTCCCGACACCAGCGCGCCTCAGTGGAGTGACGTGAAAGAGTTGAGTTTGTGTATAAAGTCAATGATATCTTTTCGTCGCGTCTTGGCCGCCCGCTTTAATCAGATATGGAACATGCGAATGTCTAAGAGACCCAGAATGCACGGATGGATGGATGGATGGATAGGTGGATGCTAAGGGCTGTATACCCTCTATAACGGGCGGTAGCTTGCGCAACGTAGCCTGGAAACCTTGACGCGCAGCCTATGAAATGCGCAAGTTTATTGTACTCCGTTTCACACTTAGTCCGACCATGGCAAACGCTACGATCCAAGGGAGCCAATCAAGCAGCGGCAAAAGTGTGTCGTCACGCCACTCTTCGTTTTTGTGCGTTCATTATCTCCTGCTGAACCAATCACGCACAATGAATGCGTCGCGATCATGGGTTATTTTTTTGTTTTTTTAATGCGAGATTGTTTTAGCCGGTGACAGCGAACGCACAGAGAAGAAAGGCACCATGGCGATGCGATTTTGACGTTGTTTGGTTGGTCCCATCGGATCGTAGCCTTGGCTGCGGTTGAACAACTTGTATTGAAACAACGAACAGATTTACCGTCAAGAAACGAGGGTGCAAGTCAGGTGGTGGAGGCTGAGCATGGCGAATTCACTCGAGACTGGGGTTTTCCGAGGGACAACAAAAAACAACAACATAGAGACTTCTCTGTGTTTTCGTTGTCCCTTAGAAAACGCGCCTCGAGTAAATTAATCAGATTTATGGTTTTTTGCTTTTCAAAACACTAGAACGAAGGTGATTAAAACTACAAATGAAAGAATGCGCTCATTAGGAGCCGCAACGTAGGGGGTGAAATAGAATGCTCGTTAGTACCCCGGCTATGTAAAACATAAAAAATGCAACGATGTCGTGTTCGCGCTAAACGTGTCACGATAGTGCGCGAATCATAGGTGACCTTTTTTTTTTGCTATTTTTATTTTTACAATTGATCGGGAAGTAGGTTTTGTGACCTAAATGAATGAATGAATGAAGGAATTAATTAATTAATAAATAAAATCTGCCGCTACTCAAATGGCATTTCCATCTCTGGGGAATCGCCGACGTTTCGGCAACCCTAATAAAAAATAAAAATAAATTAACATTAAGCGTGACCAACACTTCAGAAACCATTTAAGGAAACCATTATGTTTCCTTCAGTCGCTCTCTAATTAGAGCATGTCTGAGCTGCCTTCAAAGGTACACGGGACGCGGGTTATGATCCGTCTGTAGTCCACGAGACCGATACCAACGTTTTTTTCCTAACAGCAGATAAATAGGCCTGAACTACTCCCGTACGCGGGAAGGAGTGGAACTGTTCTAGAGTCTAGTTGCCAATAGGCGCACGTACGCAGTTAGTCACGCTCACATCACGTTTTTGAGGTAAGCAGTACCACATCTGCTATGGTTTTAGATAACCTTATTATTTTAGTTAATTATGGTATAATCACATTCTTTTCTGAAACAGCGAAAGCCTTGTCAAAGTTGAATCGAAGTTTGTCAAGGTTAAGCGAAACTCAGCAAAACGTCAGCTGAAGCTTTGAGGCTATCAATAGCTTCGACGACCTTCATGTTTTGCTTGGTGTAAGAAGAAGGGACGATACTATATTCTCGCTTGTCTTTGTGGGGTCAGGATTAAGACGTTCCAGAACGTACCTCGTGTATAAAAGAAGAAGCAATGCACTTGTTTAGGACAGTTACCCTTCCGCCTCTTACGCAAGATGCTGGCACCTTTCTGTTTGAGTTTGCAGGCGCAAGTTCGCCTCATTAAATATTTCTTTAAAGTTTTGCATTCATTTATTTTTTATTTTTCGTTTGTGAGAGTATTTTAGTGCGTACACTGCGCCTCTTAGTTCGCGTTGAGGTCATCCGAAGTTTGAATGTATCCTTGCAGCCCCTAGTTTGTTCTCTTTATTTCGACGTGTGGAACCATCCGGTAATATGTCAGAATTTTTATTTTGCCTTCATCGCTTTTATTTATTGCTAGCAACTTGCTTTTGAATAGGTTCAGTTTTGATAATATTCAAGTTCAGAAGACCTGCTAAAACCTTTGATTTTCGCTCTTAAATTCAATGCAAAGACACAAAACAAACGAGTAAATTACTGTTTGTATAAAGTTATTGCTTAACCAGTTAAATACTGGTTCAGCACAAAAAACTGGCATAATAAGTTGCGGACTCATATGTGTAAAACTCGGTTTCGATGATACGAAGTCCACCTTAGCTGTATCATTATCTTGTATCAAGGTACTGTTCCTCCCCAAAAACAGAACTCTTCGCTTGGGCTATGGCTGCAAGAAAAGGCTTACGAACAGAGCCCCTACAAGATGGTTCACCTCTCCGACGCTCTTCGCTTGGGTCTCCTCTGGATGCACGGGGGCATATACTTGGACCTGGACGTGGTCGTGCTCGTGAAATTGGGCGCTTTCGTCAACAGCCTCGTCCAGTCGATGAACGACATGGTGGCCAACGGCATTCTTTTCTTCGATCGGAACCACCCTTTCCTTGGCGACTGCATCGGGACTCTTGTCTCCAACTACAACCCTCACGTGTGGGGTCACAACGGTCCGGTGTTGATGAGGAGCGTCTTCTTGCGCTGGTGCAACGCCACTGTCGTGGAAGACATGGTGGGAAAGAGTTGTAAGGGTGTGA
The DNA here is from genome assembly GCA_037355805.1 of Ixodes ricinus. Classification (NCBI taxonomy): domain Eukaryota; kingdom Metazoa; phylum Arthropoda; class Arachnida; order Ixodida; family Ixodidae; genus Ixodes; species Ixodes ricinus. The sequence goes on along the minus strand of JAZHYW010039236.1, from coordinate 98,937 downwards.
CGCTGCTTCCCAGGCGCTACTTTCTGCCCTTGAACTATAGCCAGAATAGTAAGTTCTTCAGAGACAGCGATGCCGAGGAGGTCTGGTACGCATCGGCCGAGAGTCACATCATGCACGTCTACGGCAGTAACAGCGCGGATGTCATCGCCGAACCCCGTTCTGTGTATGCTACGGTAGCACAAAGGCATTGCCCTCGGACGTTCGCTCTGTCTATGAAGCTGGACGGTCACATTTAATGCCTAAAGCCCGGGTCACACTAGTCATACATCAGCTTCGTTCGAATTACCTCCACTTTTCTGCACGGGTGCGGGTGGTGGGGGTAAATCGAGCGACGCTATCATACAAAATACAGCATACATACACGAGTCACCACGATATCCGTGGTTCGAATGCCCCGTGCCAAGTTTCTCCTTAAACTCATTGCCATGGGGCATTCGAAGCACGCATCTCGCGGTGACTCGTGTATAAATCCGTACGCAGACTGTCTTTTGAATGATGTATAAGCAGTGTGACCCCGGCTATATGGTGGCACTTTTGCATGGTTGACATTTTATTGTACCGTGTACATGAGAGTGCAAAAAGAAACATAATATAATCAATTGTATAAAGCGCAATTTTCCCCATAACGTAGCAATTCACCTGTAATAAACAATGCCCTGTCATTTGCATTATTTATTAAATTATCATGAAGATAAAACTTAACGAGTTTTCTAGGTATTCCTTGCTCACACGTTAGTTTTACTTTTTCTGATTTCGTTCATAGATAGCGTTTATCTACAATACAGTTCGGACACGCTCAATTTGCACAGAACTGAAGGCATCCATAGTAACCCTGAGATGTAGGAACAATAGAAAAAAAAAGTACAGAACGACGAAGTCTCTATTGAGAGTATCTATTGTTCTGTACGTTTTCTTTTTATTGTTCCTACGTCTCAGGGTTACTATGGATGTCATTCACCAGCTCGCTTGCCTGTTTGACCTTTCTTAACTGAAGACAACTGTTGTTGCTTTTTTAGGAAAGTGCAGTTCCACCTGAGGAAAGTTGGAACAAGGTATAATTATCTTCTAGTTCGTGGTATAGGCGATTGGAAACAATTTATTTTAATTTCACTATGTACGGTTAGGAATAATCTCTCGTAGTTTATCTTTCTCTGCACGCCCTAAAAGTGAAAAAAACAACAAACATGATAAGCTTTTAGCGGTTAACCTCGCAGATAGAACATGGACATATGATCTAGTCGTGTCGTTGCACCTATTGAAGCTGCAGCCCTCGGCCACAGCCGAAGGAATATGAACTAACTGTCGACTGTCAATTCCTTGACCAGTCCAGACATTCTGCCAACACGACCGAATTATGGAAAAACACATGGTGTAAAAACAATCAACCTGCTTCCAACTTAATAGTTGTCTATCCCCGACTGTTCTAATCCTTCTGTTAGGGAACACAGGGATGTGCTTGCCTGCTTTACTGAACATCATTAGTTCATCGTTTTAGTGACCTTGGACATTTTTTCATCAGAGCCCAATCGGCCACGGGAAAGTTCACATTTAATGACACTGAAGGATAATCTATACACCTTTGTCGTAACTTGTTCACGAGGGCAACAAGTTGTGACAAGGTTTCACTTGTCGTAACAATTGTGACTTGTTCACGTGGTGGGGGATCGGTGGCCGCGTGTGTTAACGCACCGCTGCTCAGAGCGTTTCAGCGAAACCTCGGGCTGCAGAACCCAGCAATCCTGGGTTCAATCCCACCCCTGCCCGTTTTGATCTGGATGCGCATCGCACCGGCGTGCGGTTGCGTACCACTACTGCGTGATGCACGTAAAAGTCCCCATATAGGCTAGCGGTTGTACTACACCGACTAATTTTCTCAACTACAGCTAAGACACCAAACACTTAATGAGGCTGACTAACTTCCGGCTTTATAAACATACATACAACACAAATGTTTTATTATTTGTTCACGTTGCGTCGTGAAGGGTGGGATAGAATGCAGGCGGTGTGAGTAAGAAATTAACGACGGCGATCATGAGCCTGGGGGGGGGGGGAGTTCATGATCGCTCCATCGTCCTCTATGCTCGGAATAATTTCCGAACATAGAGAAAGCCTCACACATGAACGCTGACAGGGCTAAACATGATGAAATTGCACGTAGCAGCAGCAATGGCACCGTCACTTTCACAAGTCAACGGCAAAGGAGAATATGCTCTTCACTGTACAATTCTTTCTCGACCATCTCTTTCAGTGTCGATGGCCACAAAAATGCAACCAGTCAGAACGAAGCGCCAATTCAGATAGACGCCTTGATAAAGTTCTATGCATCAAGGGGATTTGAAGATGATTCTGTGCTACTAACAGATTCTCTGTGCCCGATTTATAGAAACGAAAGCTTACGCAGCTCTTTCATTCAATTCCTGCTTCGCAACGTGATAACGTTTCAAATGTATAGGCCTCGAATCCTCAGCTTAGGAGTATCTTCAACTTGTTAAACTTGTTAGAAAAAGGTGACTTTAACGCACACAAGTCAATCATACAGCACGCACAGTGACAGCGTGACGGTAGCACGCACCGTACTCGCACGCTACTCGCAAAAACAAATTAGTTGTCAGTTGTTTAGAAACGAGTTTAGTCTGACAGAATATGGCGACATTGTGCCCATTCTAGATGCTCATCCAGAGCTCATCCAGATTGAAACGGCGAACATACCCCCACCGCACGCCCGAACGACTTGTCCGAACGACTGAGTTGGAAGAGGAGAATGACATCGAGGGCCGGTCGGAAGACGATTGAAACAAAAAAGGACTTAAAACACAACAGGCGACTAACAATCTCCAGGAAACGCACATAAAATTTTTTTTCAAGCAGCGTTGGCTCTGGGCGACTGGCGTCTCGGCGACCGACGCCGCAGTGTCGCGCTCGTCGCGGCTTCACCTCTTGGTGACTCCAGATTTCGCCTCCGCGGAACAAACGCGCCGACAGCCATCAACTTTTTGTTTTTACTTTCATGTTTATGTTCGCTTTCGCTTAGGAGCAAGAAAAGAAAAGAAGCGCACACACAAAGAATAGCTCTAGCGTCTCGACATAGTCACATATACTCCGTTTCAAGATGTGCCGCGATGTACGCTATACGAGCAACACGAGCCAATCCGTAGTTCGTAGCTGGTCTCGCGGCTTTGCAATACCCGCATCGCTCCACCCAACTGGAAGGACTGGTGACGCCATCCGAGCTAAGCATTGTGTCCGGTTGCTCGTAGCGTCCTTTGCGGTCCATTGTAAGCTGAAACAAAGTATAAAAGTGTACGCCACCACGCCCCCTCGCCGACGCGAATTCGTGCTGCACATAGACGTGAAGAAATATACTTATATGTTTCATCATTACTGAGCTGTCTCCATGTCGTCGCTGCCGTTTGTTTAGTCAAATCTGAGCCGCTGACACCACCAACGCGAATATTTAATTGACTTCGCGCCACCACCCAAAAAGAAGGTGCGGCTCACATTTTATTACGCCCAACCGTTTGCAAAGAACTGGTAACCGCCACATGACATTACGGTTATGTTCCGGTTCGGGTTCAATAGCGAATGTTTGATTTTGGTTACAGTTTTGTTCCGGTTCAGTTAAAATAACGGTTTCGCTCGGTGTTCGGTTCGGGTTCGGTTCGACATCCTTGTTAAAAGCTGCATGCTAATCGCGCATGATTACAACAACCGATTTGTCGCGTGTCGCGGCGCCAGGAACGACACCTTGTCCGTCTACCGTTTGGTTGCATCACCGAGGGCGCGCCATTTCCGTCCTCATAAGCCAGTGAGACAATGAATCCTTCAGTCACCTTCAGTGCAATGATGCTGTTCCAAGAGCCACTTACCACGCGGTAGCGAATTGCACCATCAACCCGTAGGCCCTAGATGAAAATGGACATAGCTCGCATAAGAACCGAGCCCATTCCATTCCCCCCCCCCCCCCAGCGCTGCCACCATTTCATTCCCATTGCATTCCGGGGTCGAGAAAGTGCGGAATGATTCCGGAATCATTCTCACTCCGGAGTGGCAACTCCGCAACTCTGGTGCGAAATGCGCGTTGCAAAAGAACTGCGGGAGCTCCCCGTCAACACGCGCTCAGCAGTTCCGCACACAGACATGACCGCCAGTGAATAGTCCCTGCCCGCGCTGCAGAACCCAGGGATCCTGGGTTCAATCCCCAACCCTGCCCGTTTCGGTTTGGTGAGCATCGTACCGGCGTGCGGTCGTGTATCACTACTGCGTGGTGCACGTTAAAGACTCCAGGCTAGCAGTCGTACAGCAACCGGCTAAATCTCCTATCTACAGCTAAGACACCAGACTTTCCACTGAGGCTAACTAACTTCCGGCTGTGTAGACATACCCACAACCCAATCCACGATTCGCAAAAAAGCTGCTGCGCATGCGCGAGCAGAGCGTGTAGCTAGCGCCCCCTGTTTGGTTGAAAAACAAATGGGCCTGCAGCTATTTCTACGCTGCGGCAGAGGCGCGGAAGCGAGGACGAAGAGAGCTCGCGAGTCACTTTGTGGCCATGCCAGCGCACTGTGTTGCGTAAAGTTGCGCGAACTACTTTTACGGTAAAGAGAACGCCCATTTTTTTAGATTTCCGTCGGCCAGGCATCATTCTGCGAAGAGAGAGGCTTGAAGAGCTGCCGTAAGGAGAAGGAACATGGACGGCTCACCATGGCAGCCCAACGAGCACTGCCGGATCTGCAGCGCAAAGTTTGTCACGGGTACGTCGATTTAGTACGCCCCTGGGAAACTTTCCACACTATTCATTCTGGGTCTCGAAGCAATGCTTGGAACGGACTGCGTGCACGAGCTTTACGCCCCACATGTATCAAGCCAAAGCATGCATCGCGAAGCCTAGTTGTAATCCAACCACTTTCCAGCCTCGCACCCAAACTGGCGAAGTTTCCGGCGTTGCGCGATAGGCGGCGCGCACTATTTTACAAATCATGGATTGTTTTTGGATACTCCTTATAGTTACGCAATATGTGTAGAGTTTAGAAACAATACGACGTGTTATAAAATCATATCGATCTGGCAGGCGCTAGTTTCTTGCATCTTACATCAATGTCTCAAAAGATCACTTTCCACCAAAATATTATAGTAGGTGACTGATTTAGAACACGTAGTACAACCTTGAGTGTCGATATACTTTAAGAGGACAGACAGTCGATATACTTCAAGAGGAAAATCACTTGACATCGTAACGTCTTCGCTTCACCTTGAAGCATTAAACGATCGGACACCGACATATATTCGACGGGGGTCAACAATATAGTGTTCTTGACCTAATGCTTGCTTTACCGGATATAGCAGCAAACTGGACCACGCAAGCGGATTCATGAGGCAGTGACCACCTTCCTATCAACGTTGCCTTACCAAACGCTACAAAGCCGAAGTACAGGCGGTGAAAAGTCACAAACTGGGACATGTACCGTCAACTACTTGATAGTGTTCTAGGATCAGGTTTTCTGCATAGTCTATCTACAATCATTGCCAACGCCTTGAGCCTTTTTACGAGGACGGTGAAAGTACGACTGCGAAGGCCAGCTCCAGACTTGGAGTATCTCAACCTCCGCGCAGCACGCCGGAGAATGCAACGGAAGGCGCGTAGAACGAAAGATTCAAATGACTAGAGCATCCATCACAAAATGGGGACAACTCAGCTGCTCTTTCGCCTCTCCTGGAGGCCTTTCGAAGACGTGGCAAATAGTGAAAGCACTATCTTCAGCTAAGAAAATTGAGCACCCCATATCTGGACTCGCGGTTACACTTCAAAAGTCTCTACAAGAAACAGTGGAGCTACTCGCAGATGAATTTTCAAAAGCAATTTCCCTACACGCGACCTACAAGGAACCAAGCAATGAACCCTCCCTTGTTTGCGTGCCCACTGAGCTAGTCAGTGATTTTACCATAGCGGAGCTGACATACGCCCTTAGAAAGTGCACGAAGCGTAGCGCTCCCGGACATGATGGCGTGATCATATCAGACACTACGTAACTTAGATGGGGACCACCTTCCTGCCTTGATAGACCAGTTGCATGAGGTATGGCGAAATGCAGAGCTCCCGGCTGCCTGGAAGGTTTCCCATCTAATCCCCATTCCCAAGCCTGGCAAACATCACGCGACCCTTTCATTATACAGGACAATCTCTTTAACGAGTTGCCTCGGAAAGCTTCTTGAACGCCTCGTTTTTCGTCGCATCACTTGGCAACTCGACACTAACAAGAAACTTCCTGACCAACTATGTGGCTTCAGGAAACATCGCTCCACAGCAGATGCCATAGCAGACGTAGTAACGTCATTCGAAGAAGCTCGAGCCAAGGGAAAAGCAATATTTTGCATTTTCTTGGATATACAGAAGGCTTCTGACGCTCTGCCCCATGCCACCATTCTCCATCAACTTACTCTCTTCGGCCTCATAGGAAGGGCTTACGCCTACATTCGTGCATTCATCGAGGGCAGGACTCTGGTTGTAAGTGTTCAGGGAGTTACAAGCACCCCAAGAAAAGTGACACAAGGAGTACCGCAGGGAAGTGTCATAAGCCGGTTTATTTTTAATCAAGCAATGGCATCTCTCCCCGCGGCGCTTCCTCCGATGACCTACCCACTCACCCGCGTACAAATATCGCCATTTATGCGGATGATGTCACATATGGACAGTTGGACTCAGAAACCAGGCGCATATGACAGGCCAGATTCTTCAGTTTGCGCTTGGTAGAACTGCCGCAGAAATTACTCTCTACGATTGACATTATCGCCCTCCAAGACGGCTTTACTTTACAGAAACTCCAGCAGGCGGCAAACTGTTAAAATAATGCTTGACGGCGTGGAGATTCAAAGAAGCAGGTCCCACCTCTATTTCCGCCTTCTTATTGAGGATCTCGTGACATGGAGGCCGGCGGTGAAATGACTACTGCGGCAGTGCCGTCAACTACTGGCCGTACTCTGCACATTTCGGGCGCACAGCCAGCATTGTGTTCCACCAGATGGTTTACTAACGCTTTACAGGGGCCTCGTTCAGTCAAAGCTACTGCTATGCAATTCCCTTCGTCAATGTTCGAAAACCTAAACAGACGCACTAGAACGTTTTCAACGTGTTGCGCTACGACTATGCCTGGGACTTCCCCCTTACGCAAGAAACGTTCCGACGCTAACAGTTGCCCAAGAGCAGCCAATCAGTCTTTGAGCAGAATAAAACCGTGATGCATTCCTTAACGCGAATGCACACCGTCCCGTCGGCGGAGTACATACTGTCCCATCTGCTTACACGATCATCATCAAAACTCGGTGAATTAGCAGCGCAGTTTCAACGTGACGTCGGAAGTCCGGGAACGCTCTATCCTCCCCGCCCTCCGCATAACGCAAGCCCACCACTGAACGTGCATGAGTAATTGCCGCTACTCTCTAATTGAAAAAAAGGCTATGGAAATCGTATACAGATGTAAAATGTTTCGCCACTTCATCTGCGGACGGCACATCACTGCCGAAACAGATCACAGCCCGTTAATTTCCATAGCCAAAAAGTGCATCGGAGACATGCCACCGCGGTTGCAACGCCTCTTTTTGAGGTTAATGCGATACGACTGGAGCTAGAGTTCCTGCCAGGAAAAGCGCTGTTCTTGCTGATGCGTTTTCTCGACTGCAGACACCGACGACAAGAGAAGGTTCCAGCGATGATGTGGACCTTCATGCAGCAACCGTCCTGTCTACGCTCGTCAGTGACAAAACTATGGCCCGGCTCCTTACAGCTACAGCCGAAGACAAAGAACTTCATGAAGTTGTTAACAACGTGAGTAATAACACTCCACTACAAGGCGAGTTTAAACCATTCAAGGACGAACTGTCTGTTGTGTCGTGATGAAGGGAGCTAAAGTTGCTATCCCCTGGCCCTCAGACCAGATATGCTGCGACGCTTGCACAGCGGCCACCTTTGTGTCAACAAGTGCAAAGCACGGGCAAGACAACTAATGTTTTGGCCCGGAATGAATACAGACATCACAGCTATGATCGACCGATGTGGAACCTGCAAACAATATGCCTATCGCCAGCAGGAAGAGGCTCTTCAGTTACGAAAGACGCCACTACAACCTTGGGCACGAATCGGTGCAGACCTGTGGCATGTATGCTGGAAAATCGTACCTCCATCGTTCTCTACGATGCTTACTCAAACTTTCCCGAGGTCGCCGAACTACGAGACACGACCTCAAAAACCGTAGTCGACGTCATGGCAAGTATGTTTTCTTGTCATGGACTTCCTCTCGAGGTTTATATAGAGGGCGGGCCATATTTCACAGCTAGATAATTTACAGAATTTGCAGCAAAATAAGATTTCAAACACGTGGTATCTAGTCCACACTTTCCAAGGTCGAATGGACTTGCAGAGAAAGGCGTGCGAGTTGTGAAAAGACTACTGAAAAAGTGTGCACATTACGGCCAATCCTTCTGGTTAGGGTTACTAACCTACAAGGACACACCACTAGAATCCGGATGAGCTCCAGTAGAGCTGTTGATGAGAAGGAAAGCGCGTACACTCCTGACAGATTTTGTGACTTAACCAGCTAAGCCTGTGCTAAAACACAAACAAGACATGAGACGAGGCCGAACGCTGTCCCAATTATAAAAAGGAGAGACTATGCGAGTCCGAGATGATAAAGATAAAGGATGGTCGACGAAAAGACAAGCGATGTGTGACGAGGGCCCAAGGTCGTACAAGATAGAAACTGAGAAGGGTACACACATATGGCGGAACCGCCAACACCTACTGAAGTCATCGGAGACATTCGATCCTTACGATGAGGTAGGGTCTGAGGCACACGACAGTGGAGACTAAGATATACAAAGCCCCGGATCACAAGCGCCAACGGTGTCTGACTCCAGTCAAGACATATCAAGCCCTCGTACAATCCAGCTGGCTAATGAAAATCAAGCTTATCAACAGAGAATTCTACCTCTGATCGCACCTCGTCAGTCTACTCGTGCAGTTCGTGTACCGAAGCGGTTAACGTATGATGAGAATTTCAATCAAGTTTCCGAGTGATGTGAAATCTGCAAATGACATGATTTGAAATATGCAAATGACTTTACAGTGTATATAGTTGTATATATTTTTATGTAGATATTTATATATTTTATATACTGTGTATATTGTAACTAATTTTGTGTTTTTGAGCTTTTAAAGAAGAGAAGGTGTATTGGCTATAAAGCTAGCTGAGTTGGCACGAGCTAAGGGAAGACGAGGAAATAAACGCGAGGGAAGCGGGCGGCCGACGCATAAGCGTTCTTAAGTGAAGTGTCCTCTTGATTTGTTTCCAGTTGGCACGATACATACATTATCTCGAGGTACGCCTTCAAGCTGACTGGCCCAAAACACAGCATCGCACTGTACGCCGGTAAACACTGAACGTCTGGGAGGTGCTTGCAATGCGGGCATTAGGATTTTATAGTTCTCGTCGACCCTTTAGTTCGTTCACTTGGGATTGTTGACCGCTGGTTGCAGATCATGAAACATTTCTGGATGTTGGTGAACCATATTGTCAATTCCATATGGCCTCAGATGATATATTAAGTACTCCATAACATACATCATGCCGGGTCTGATGTAGTGGAATGATATGGCTGTATCGCTGCAGCACTCCAGGCCCTAAGAAAAAAAGCAAACTGGTATTACTGCGAAGTAAAATGTGATTTATTTTGTGCAGCGGGCTACATTATTTAGGGCGCTAATCTTCATTTCATTGATCCAAGAGAGCAAATTTAAAAGGGGAAAATTTTACAAAAATAGTCGCACTCATACCGTATAAATACGCATCGGCCGAACAAATTCAGTTTATGAAATAACACGCAAATACCGCATTGTGAAAGACACGCTGAAATAATATCCAAATAAAAAAGTTGAACCCACGTAATTTTTTTTAACAAAGTAAATACTGGGTGTTTTAAGGAGCGGCCAAGCTCTTTAAATCGACCGCAAAATTCGGTTTCTTAACCTATCGTGCTACGACTTTGTGCAGCGTTGCCCGAAGATGGTGCATTTTTTTGTGAAATTTGCAGAGAGCGAACTTTATTTTATAGGACAATTGTTAATACAAAGGATGTTATACAGGCAGGGGTCCCAAAGTTTTCAAAGAAAACTTTGGGACCCCTGCCTGTATATAACTTGCCCGAGGAAAAAGTAAAGAAAGAAAAGGCTTAGCTCCTATGGGAATGCGGCGAAGCCAAAGGTCTTCAAACAATACGGCGCCGTTTCGCTCGGGAGACAAGAGATGTCGCAAGCGGTCACGACGCCAACTGCCGCCAACGAACGAGCATACAGCGCCGAGAGCCGGCGTCTTTAGCAGACGATCTTTTCAACTCAAAAGCGGCGCGCGTTCCGAAGGCGGCGACAGTCGCAGAAGCAAAGACACGCGCGGTAACAAAAAGGAACTGCAAAGCAGACGACATCAGTACCCCGAAAAAGAAAACAGTCAAAATATCACGACAAACCATTTTTTTACCGATTATGACTGGCATGCATACCATGGTATGCATACCATGACTGGCATGCATACCATGAGTGCGAAACAGAATACAAACAAAAAGTTGCTATAACTAGAAATTCTTACTACCAAATCACTCTCCCCAATATGTTGCGTACAAACCCCAAAAAATTTTGGACAGTGATAAACACTAAATCGGCTGATACATTAAATCTTATTGATGTATCAGTAAATTCACTATCAGACCTCGAAAGTGCTCGTGTTTTGAATTCTGCTTTTTCAGCAGTATTTTCATGTGAGAATACTGCCCTGCCTGTTTTGGATACGTTTTTTGAACATGATCAAATGGAAAGTATAACGATTAATTCATCTGGTGTTGTAAAACTAATTGATAACTTGAAAGTTTCTTCTTCAAGTGGTGAAGACGAAATTAATTCGAAGGTTTTAATGAATACTAAAACAATTTCCAGTGTCATATTGTCCGCAATTTTTTCACAATCTTTGCTTTCTCACTCAGTTCCTGGTGACTGGAAGGTCGGTAAAATTATCCCGTTATTTAAATCAGGTGAACGCAGCTCCCCCTTAAACTATCGGCCCATATCCATTACAAGCATATCCTCAAAAATTTTTGAACATATATTACATTCGAATATCATTCGCTTTTTAGAGGAAAATCAATTAATTTTCAATTACCAGCATGGGTTCCGGAAGGGTCATTCCTGCGAGACCCAACTCGCAGGGTTCATTCATGATATTCATCTTTCTATTGACTTCGGTTCCCAAATTGATGTTATATTTCTTGATTTCGCCAAAGCGTTCGACCGGGTCCCACATAAGCGTCTGTTGCAAAAACTTACCCATCTAAAATTAGATAGTAACATCATTCTGTGGATCAAAGACTGGCTTTCTGACAGAAGTCAGTACACGGTCGTGAACTCTCATAGTTCAACTTCTATTCCTGTCTCTTCGGGTGTACCTCAAGGCTCCGTCCTTGGACCCTTGCTTTTCTTAATATATATTAATGACTTACCTTCATGTATTTCCTCCCGCATCCGTATTTTTGCAGACGACTGCGTTGTATACAGACAAATTTCTAACGAAGAAGATAGCATGCAACTACAACATGACCTCACTAACCTATCGTTGTGGTGCTCGACCTGGCTCATGAAGCTTAACCCTTCTAAATGCAAGCTCATCTCATTTGTTAGGAAAGATACCTTTTTTCTCATAACTATTTTATTGATTCTAACGTTGTTGAGTCTGTTTCCTCTTATAAATACTTAGGTGTTCACGTCGACTCGCATCTCTCCTGGAAGGTACATATTCGGTCGTTGTTATCATCGTGCAATCGTTCTTTGGGCTACCTAAAACATACACTTCGTTGTGCTCCTCCTCACTTAAAGAAAACTGCATACCTTTCATTGATTCGGCCGAAACTTGAGTACGCATCGAGCATCTGGGATCCTCACCAAGCATATTTGATCACTGAAATAGAAGCCTTTCAAAACCGTGTCGCGCGCTTTATTTTTTCTGAGTATTCTCGGCATTCCAGCGTCACCTTATTAAAACAAAAAGCCGACCTTCCAGAACTGGCCTTAAGACGCAAGCTTTCTTGCTTATGCCTTTTTCATCGTATTTACTATGCACCTTCTCTCAGTCAAGGCACGCTAACACAGTCGCATTTCATTTCACCTCGTCTTAATCACTCATGTAAGATTGACCGTTTCACCTGCCGCACTTCTTTTTTTGTATTCCTTCTTTCCCAAAACAGCAGTGTGGTGGAATGATCTAACAGAGCGCATCGTCACCGAGATTAACCCTGATAGTTTTCGTTCTCTTATCAGCAGCCATTTAGGTATTGTATGATTTACGATTTCTTGTATGTCTGCACTGCTGTGCAAGATTTTGTTGTTTGATATCCGATTTCTTGTATGTTTGCACTGCTGTGCATGTTTTTATTTTATTATTTTTTGTGTGTTTCATATATGATGTACTTATCCCCCCTTATGTAATGTCCTTCCCAGAAGGACCTTTAAGGTATTTCAATAAATAAATAAATAAATAAATAAATAAATAAATAAATAAATAAATAAATAAATAAATAAATAAATAAATAAACAAACAAACAAACAAACAAACAAACAAACAAACAAATAAATAAATAAATAAATAAATAAATAAATAAATAAATAAATAAATAAATAAATAAATAAATAAATAAATAAATAAATAAATAAATAAATAAATAAATAAATAAATAAATAAATAAATAAATAAATAAATAAATAAATAAATAAATAAATAAATAAATAAATAAATAAATAAATAAATAAATAAATAAATAAATAAATAAATAAATAAATAAATAAATAAATAAATAAATAAATAAATAAATAAATAAATAAATAAATAAATAAATAAATAAATAAATAAATAAATAAATAAATAAATAAATAAATAAATAAATAAATAAATAAATAAATAAATAAATAAATAAATAAATAAATAAATAAATAAATAAATAAATAAATAAATAAATAAATAAATAAATAAATAAATAAATAAATAAATAAATAAATAAATAAATAAATAAATAAATAAATAAATAAATAAATAAATAAATAAATAAATAAATAAATAAATAAATAAATAAATAAATAAATAAATAAATAAATAAATAAATAAATAAATAAATAAATAAATAAATAAATAAATAAATAAATAAATAAATAAATAAATAAATAAATAAATAAATAAATAAATAAATAAATAAATAAATAAATAAATAAATAAATAAATAAATAAATAAATAAATAAATAAATAAATAAATAAATAAATAAATAAATAAATAAATAAATAAATAAATAAATAAATAAATAAATAAATAAATAAATAAATAAATAAATAAATAAATAAATAAATAAATAAATAAATAAATAAATAAATAAATAAATAAATAAATAAATAAATAAATAAATAAATAAATAAATAAATAAATAAATAAATAAATAAATAAATAAATAAATAAATAAATAAATAAATAAATAAATAAATAAATAAATAAATAAATAAATAAATAAATAAATAAATAAATAAATAAATAAATAAATAAATAAATAAATAAATAAATAAATAAATAAATAAATAAATAAATAAATAAATAAATAAATAAATAAATAAATAAATAAATAAATAAATAAATAAATAAATAAATAAATGTGTCCATTCAATATGTTTTATTAGTAAGGATGATAAAATAATGCATTGGCAACTAATATCAGAAAAGCTCGCGCCGCTTTTGAGTCGAAAAGATCGTCTGCTAATGACGCCGGCTCTCGGCGCCGTATCCTTGTTCGTTGGCGGCAGTTGGCGTCGTGACCGCTTGCGCCATCTCTTGTCTCCCCCGCGAAACGGCGCCGTATTGTTTGAAGACCGGTGGCTTCGCTGCGTTTCCATAGGAGCTAAGCATTTTCTTTCTTTACTTTTTTCCTCCGAAAAATTCGCTCTTTGCAAATTTTACAAAAGAAAATGCACCATCTGCAACGCGGCACGAAATCGTAGCGCGATAGGTTTAGAAACCGAATTTTGCGGTCGATTTAAAGAGCCTGACCGCTCCTTGAAACACGCAGTACAATAAGTTGTGTTCTCTTCTAAAGCTTCATGATAACTATGCAAGTTTTTAAAGCGTCTCGTTTGATACCTGATTCATTTCCGGGGGGGGGGGTGACCTCCAAAGTTGCACTGCACGGGGTGCGAAGGAGCTCCAGTGACGAAGCGTACGAGTTAAAAGGGGTGCAGTCCACCAGTGCGAGAGGGAGTGACCACGTGTGCGACGAAGCTCCGCCCCCGCAGCTGCTCCTCGGTCCAGAGCCGACAACTCGGCCGTGAGTTTTCCTCCTTCATTGGAACGCGTCTGGTGCTCGTTAGTCAACAAAAACAAGTTGCTCTTCGAAATATACCCTTCCTACATTCTCGCAGGTTAACGTCTCCTTCGTAAAAAACCGGTGGGTTTCCGAAATCCGCCAGAAGAACCAAGACAGCGATTGCAAGGGCTAGTAGACGAAGTCTGCGTTCGGCGGCCGAACGTCTGGATCCTGACTTCAGCGCTTCCTCTGGGCGGGAAAAGACGACAATCTTGCTTGTTCTGATTGGAGGGGGACAGCGGGTAGAACCAATAGCACCCAGAATAATCAAAGCACGCGCAATTAGAATCTTTACGTCATCCCAGTGAGATCGATCGAAGACACTGATTGGTCACGACTGCTGCGTCATCGTCCGGATTGGGTCTCCAATCAACGCGTCGAACGACTCTCGGCATCGGGGTCGGGACCAATGGCTGTGTTTGCGCGCTCCAACTGTGATGACGTTATGAGGAGGAAGAGGAGAACGTTTACAGGCCTCGATTATTTTAGGTGGTGTTGGTGGAGCTAAAGTCACTGGGCCCTGGGAAAGTAGCGCCATTGCCTTCCCTACCTGCTATCGGGACACAAACAGATACAAACATACATACGATCCAAACGTCGCAATACGATTGGCTAATCTGTTTATGTCGCTATAGAAATCGCCATGTCGGTCCATTCGAAGTTTCAAAGCTTCCAGGGGGTAGTTCTAAACCAGTCGCACCAAGATAACCATAGAGCATCATCGTGCTGGAAGCGCTCCTCGTCGATATAAGCGACTTTGGCACTGTGTATGCAATAAATTTATTAATGGTGTCCATCTCCATGGGCCTCTTACAATTATATTGTTCTTCTTGTTTAGCCGGTGTGTAAATATCAAAATATCAATGTACAAAAACGTCTCCATAAAAAAAAAAAAACAAGGGTTGTGTATGTTTATACAGCCTAGAACTTGGTCTGCCTCAACGGGCGACGAGTCTCCCAGCTGTAGATGAGAAATTTAGCCAGTGCGGTACAACCTCTAGCCTGGGGCCTTTAACGTGCATGATGCAGTAGTGTTACAGGACCGCACGCTGGTACGATGCTCACTCGGATCGAAATGGGCAGGGGTAGGTATTGAACCAAGGATCCTGGGTCTCTGCAGCGCGAGCTTTCGCTCCACGTGCTCCGAGCTGGTGCGCGCTAGCCCACTCGGCCACCGATCCCTCAACGTCTTCATAAAGCTACCCGTCACCAGAGAATTTAGATCGGCTCACCAAGAACGGAGGGGTAAAGGAGAAATTGCTCATTTCACAGACAAAAATGGCGACCATGCGGGAAGCTTGGCATTACTTTCCCAGGATCCAGTGACTTTAGGTGGAGCCAAAGGCAGCTAGCCTTTACCTCTACCCTCTATCGTTCCAATCAGAACTTGGCGTTTTGACGTCACTGTATTCTCTCTGTCCCAGAAGCAGACGAACTTTCGGGTTGAAACATGTTGCCTACCTCTTTAGACGGGTAGTAGATGTACCTCCAGTACCAGAAGTCCTTTCGGTTCCCGTATACCAAGTGGAACTCGGGAAAGAGCGGGAAAAGCGTCCTCGACCTTGGAGGTCCCGTGAGTCCCTCGCCTTGACACCAACCTTCTCCAAACACTTTCCGATCTCTACGTCCTCATGTCCTCCCCCATCAGGGCGACACTTGTTGGGATTACTCAGTCCGTCTTCGACCAAGCGACGCACGGCTTCTCTGCTGAGCACGTAGCCTGCACCGCCGCTCATGTAGCCTTGTTCCATGTAAGGCTTGAAGCGATGTCCGTAGTACACAGGATCGGATGGGCTCTTGTCCTTCAGCAGATATCTGCAAACAAACAACATAACAAATGGGACTGGTTGCATCAGACATGTACACGTTACGGGAAACGAGGTATTGAATACCATTACTCGTTACTCGCTCAGAAATGAACTGCTAAGCAAGTAAAAAAACAACTATGTAATGCCATGTTGCAACTTATCCCGAGACTGGGGAATGAAATAGAAACTTAAGCGTAGAATGCACAGAAACAGGGAAGAAGAGCCGTATCAAACCCTGCGTCTCCAACGCAAGTTTCAAATCGTCTTTGGACAGCCGGAGTAGCAGGACATCTGTGGTAATCTGCCTTCCTTCTTCGTCGTAAATACCAATATGGCCTACATGTGGCAAAGTTAAGGTCGCACCGTTGTATGAGATGAACAAAAAAAAATATGGGATGCGACACTTGACTTGCTTGTGTTAACAAACTGATTGGTAAAGTATAATAAAGAAAAGTTTAGATGCCTAGTAAGTATAGGTCGGGACGCCTTCGAGTATAATAAATTATACAACAGACCTGAGAAACCCTAACCGGAAATTGCCTGGATTTGGAGCATGCAGAAATAGTTTAGACCATTTTTAAAGAGACAATTCATTCAGGGGAATTTATCGTAAAGAATAAAATAAAACTTTACTTTTCTAGAATGTATTTTCGCAAAGTCAAGGACAGCAAATACCCCTGTTTTAGATAATAGCAAGACATTTTTTTTCGTATTTCGAATTTTTACTGTGATTTCTGGTTGGTTTATTGCGCTGTGTTCCATCCTTTAGGTCTACAATTTATTACTGAAGTTAAAACTCGTGTTTTTTGTTGAGCAGTATAATAAATAACAATAAGATTACGAGTTATGCAACGGTAGTTAGTTTTATGATCTTATTAGGGCCATGCAAATTCTCAATAAAATGTCCGACAGGACGTTGGACGCGTCAGAACGTTCTGTATTGCCCGTGGCCAATTTTCGCCCACCGAAACTCTTGAGTTAGGAACTTTTATCTTCCATAATGTAATTTAAACGCGTTTCATGACGGTGTAGGTTGTTTTGAGATTCCTCTGTTTGGTGACTTATTAATATCGATCATTTTAACTATAAAAAACACTGAGGCTCTTTTGCTTTAGAAAACATCAGCGATAACCACAACACAACCTCCGAGCAGCATTAAAACAGATTTGACTTACATACTTCTAGGGTGGCATGACAGATATGGGATTTTGTATTTATTTCAACTTCGAGATAGACATTTGAACCTAAATAATTACTCACTGGCCCTAAGAGCACGCCCTGTAAAGTGCGCCACGGCATGTTTGTTGACAAAGCTTAATATTTTCAATCTGCTTCTTCACGCATATCCTTTCTGAAATTATGAAAGGAATTAACATTTATGAGCAGACCTAGTTTGCACAAATATGAACACGAATGAAACCTTTCAATTTTTGTAGCAGGCTATCCACAAAGATAGCATATAGAGAGCCGTAATAACTTCTAAAAAAATGAGCAGTTTGTCTCGCAAAGGAAGCAGACAAAACTAACAATACATTTGGCACACTTTAATTTTTAACACGATTTGTTTTGAATGAACATTTAAAATTGAAGCTCAGGGTTTTTATCTGTTCATTTTTATTTAGTAGTTATACAAGAATATTTGAATGGAGTTGCATGTTTGATTTAGCAGTTTAAACAAGCAAGTGTGTTGCACTGGAAACGTAGTCAGACTGTTCGCAGTATGAATCCGTGAGTAAAGCTCCATGTTTAGTGGCATCACAAAATCCTTTTCGATTCCTTCGGAAACTGGTGTTTTGTAAACTAGACATTAGGATAAAGCATAAACAAGTTAACTTGGGGTGCTCACCTGTACCAGTAACGTTCAATTAAAAAGAACATGTAATTGTTGAAATGAATATAATTGAACGTTGGTCATTACCATCAGGTATCACAATAATTAAAAGAGAAGCAGGAATTACGTGTTACCTTAAGTTTTCCAGGACAACGTAGGTATCGTCGTCGGCCTTCAGGAACCAATCAGACGAATTTAGATGGCTTTTGTAGACCTCCTGGAACGCCGCCTTCGTTTTAGCCCACAGCGTATTCCGGGATTCCTCTACCGGAAGCACCACAGTGGGCAGGCTGGGTTCTGGGGCACTGCTCATGAAGAGGAGAGTGTTACAGCGCTGACCCCAGGTGGCCTTGACATGCCGGGCCTTCTTCGCGTGGTTCTTAGGCTGCGTCATCACCCAGCAGAGCACCCGTACCTTTCGCCTGAGTTGCTTGGCCAGCAGATCCTCGCCTGCGTGAGATAGAGTTTGGGAAGATGTTACGAAGTTTAAGCAGACAAAATCTGTGCACTCGCTCCGCTATACGGAAAGCGCGGTTGCCAGTGAGCATGCGCAACACGCTCCGAGTTCTAGCGTAGTTACCGGAGTGAGCGTCCTCTGCGCAGGTTACAGAGGAAACTGCCACGTAGCTCCCGAGACCGGGTTGTTCTAGCTCGACTCTATTTTGGGGTTGCGCACTATGGCCACTGTAGCTTTTGCGCCTTTAAGCCCTTAATCAACGTCACCTAATTGAGGTTTGTACCCCCATCACCGCTGCGCGATAATGGCCTTCTCAAGAAACAGTGTACGTAAAACACCAAGAAAGGTAACTCACACGGCGTTTACTTCAGTTGGATTTATAAAAAAACAGAACAGCGTGGTACAACTTCGGATAATTTGTGTTTGGGATTATCTCAATCAATTCGCGAAGGCATTTTGTTTTGAATTGCTCAATCATTAAGAAAGTATGTTACGGTCTAAATAATCTATCTCGTCAAACATCTTGTCAGATACAGAAAATGAATGCACACAAGTTCATTCGAAGCAACCATCTGCGTTATGCAAGAAACCCCTATGCTTGGTTCGTGTTTTGCATTCTGTTTCATAAAAATTGCGGTGGCTTAGCTCGGCTATGCCAGGATATACGTAGCGTGTGCTTATGCGCACAAAATGAGAGCCGCTATCAAGCGGCTCCGGTGCAGCGTCAGACTTGGCTACTGCGCAACGGAGGCGCACAGCAGGGCACGCAGCGGCGCCAGTGCGTCTGCCGCGGCTATGATGTCACTCCTCTGGAATGCGCAGACCGGCGAGGCGGGCGAGGCGGTCGCAGCGGCGGCGGAGCGCGCGGCGGCGGCTTCGCGTAGCTCTCATAATGAGCCGTGCTCATTATGCGAGCCGTGCTCATTATGCAAAGCGCGCGGCGGCGACAGAGGAGCCACCGCCGCCGCGCGTGGCTCGCGCGTGGCGCGTGGCCGCGCGTGGCGCGTGGCTTTCATAATGAGCACGGCTCGTTATGAGAGCCACGCGAAACTGCTCAACCTCGGCCAGTGTAGCTAACGCTACAAAAACTTGGCAAAAGGCGCAATATATATTCATCATGAACACACCACAACGTCGACATTATCGTGCAGACATGCAAACAACGTATTAATAACATTAAGCTGACAGAGTTGAGTAAATATAAAGATGGGTGCGTGAAGGTAGGAAGGTATATTGGTTCCAAAGGCAACACCCTTTGGAAGACTGCAAAACAAGCAAAATGGAATATAAGTAAAACCTTAGCACAGTCATCTTTACAAAGAGTTAAGAAGACTCGTCCACAAGCCTCATATTTGGACGATGACAAACTTTAAGCTCGAACATTGGTACGGTATTACGCGCCGGCGAGATATTTCTACCACTCCATTAAAACAAAAAATGCAGCTAATGGAATGTCTGGTGAAGTAACCAATGATAGTGAGTCCCGGAAACCACTTTCCTTACCATTGCCGTGGAACTCTTCCATGTCTCCATGACCAATCAGGGGCTTCTCCGGACCAGTCCAATCGTCGTCTTCGAAGTGTCCGTACTGCGAGTACCAATCCGGCACGGAGGTCGGCATTGGTCGCACGAGCCAGAAGGACCGATTCTCCACGGAGAATTCGCACAGGAGTAAGAACGCACATCCGAAACCAAAGGTCATCCCAGCACCCAAGGAAAGCAGGCACGTCCCGCAAAAATACCGTGGGGGCCACCAGTAGCCCTGTGAACCGGCCGGGACGCCATGCCGGCCGCTGAGCCGTTCACTGCAAAGATGGAAAAAAAAAGTGTTTATAAAAACGTGAAGCTGAAAGAGTCCTCGGCGATTCAGACAAGGGCAGCGTGATTGCACAGCTGCGACCACCGTTGTAGGCGGGAACGAAAAAAAGTTACGAAATACTTCACTCGTTACTCGCAGGAAAAAAGAACGCGTTACAAACCTTACAGACATATAGCAAAATAAATCATAATAATATTTTACGTCTGTCACGTAGTTTCTTGTTAAAATTGTTGCCGAATTCTATGGGCATCCTCCGTCGAAATAAACGACTGATTTGTTGGTCTTTGTCGGTGCTGACGGTGTCGCCAATAGTTTGTGTCGCCTGCTCAAGAGCGCAAGAAGCTTCACTCCTAGTACTCAACTTTTAAGAACATCGTGAGTGTGTGCGTGCTCGACAATTGGGCGATTCTTTTTGGGCAACCTTTGGACGTGAAAGTGACAGCTTCTAGCCGGGGGCATAAGTGCAGTCGTGAAGACAGCTGTCTAGAACGCGCAAGCTGTGGCCGTTCCTTACTCCGAGAGCCACATGCTCGCCTTGAGGAATCAAACTGATTGATTCTTCCAGCACGTTGATTGATCTTCCCAGTGTAAAGTCTCCCCCCCCCCTTATCATCTGCCAAATGCGGAGCACGACGCTTGCGGTTGCTATAGCCAGCTGTGTCCATGATAGCACAACTGTCGTAGGCACAGCTGGTGGTTATATGTTCGGAAAAAATAGTATAAGGTCATCCTTCAAGTTAGAAATGCATATCGTCCTCTTGCTTTGAAGAGTGTCTTTAATTTACTACCTATGTACTATAGATATTAATTGTACAGTATATACGTATAGAACTGGTTTAAAAAAGGTAAAATAGTCCACACAGTGCACGTACCTGCATGTGCACGTTGAAGACACCAGTTGTTCGAGGTTTCCCCAGCTGTCCACAATTTACACCTTGGGTGGACGTGAAGTCAATCCTTCTTCAACGATAGACCGATCGCATCAAGCGTTCGGTGCTTGCGGGAAGCTGCCATAACTTTAGTTCACAGGAGGCAGGCGGCAATGCCCCGAGACGTCTCGTGATCTGCACGCAAGAGCTGAAGCAAGGTTATGGCACGTGAAGAAAGACTAAAGTTGCCTCGATGCAAATGCGGGCAGCGTCTGCGAATCCAAACTGGCTCGTGAGATCGGTCTATTACACCAGTGCTCGAAAGACACGTCACACGTGGTACTATTTATTTATTTATTTGCACTCTGCAGCGCCGGAGCACTCTGCCAGCGCCAGAGCAGTGAGTTGCAGATCAAATTTATACGTTAGAAACTCACGCAAGCAACACAAACCAACAGCAACAATACAAATAAACATGTTTAATAACAACACACAATATTAAAATTTAACAATTTTAATAACGCCAGAAAGACAAACGAAAAAATTCACATTACATTGATCAGGTTTATGAAAGATCCACTGTCAGCTACTACAATACCAGGAGGTAGCTCACTCCATTCCTTGTTAGTTCTCGAAAAAAAATCATATAGTTAGTCGGACAGTTTACTTACGTATTTTCTTTTCATGATCCCTCCTGCTCAAAATATAATGGGGAATTTAAAGATATTTTGATTTCTTAATTCCTGTAAATCATTATTAATAGCGTAGACGAGCTTAACTCTCTTTTCTCTAGGTATATTTTCAAGATATTCGATAGCCATACAAGCTTTTACCTCTGTCATACTTTTCTGCTCGAGAATAGTTATTTACAATATATTCTAAAAACGCGTTTTTTTCCCCTCAATTTGATCCATAAGATATATTTGATGCGGGTCCCATACTGCGCTTGCATATTCAAGGTGTAGTTTAACTAGTGAACGATACGCGGATTGTTTTAGGGTTTGAGGAGCATTACGAAGGTTGCGGATGACTAGGCTGGGGACCCTGCCAGCTTTTTCAAGATCATATTGGTGTGTTGATAGAATCAAGAGCTCTTCTGAAAGAATGACCCCGAGATGTTAAGTTTCAGATACTTTTCGCAACGAGTCTCTTCAAATAGCGTACGCGGAATCAATATTCAGTTTCTTTACCAATGTGACGCGAAAGCGTTTACTTGTGTTTAACCCAGAGTTGTACGTAGCGTTACAAGTAATGAATAACTTGTAATCGATTACATTTTTACTGTAATTTTATAACGCTTCAGTTACTTCCTTTAAGGAGTTACGATCCTTGTAATTGAATTACTTTTTCGCTGTAGTTGATTACAAAGTTTCATCCACAATTTTTCTTTTTATTTTGATGGGGGAGCCCTGGAAAGAGGGGGGGAGGAAGGGGGGGTTAGATGTGCTGTTGTCACTCAGCTCTGGGCTATGTAATTTTTTTTCTTTTCCAGAACTACCTAAGCACGGTACTCTCGAGGATTAGTGAGCCACTTCACAGTATGCTTCGTTTCCTGGGTACTTTTCTTTCTTTTTTTTTTTGGGGAGGGGGGGGGGGGGAGGGGTACATTGGAGACTACGTCCTGGTATGACCTTATCAGCCTCTTGTGAGTAATGTATTTAAACAGCACTCTTTTTATTTATTTATTTGTTTTTTTCATGAGGATTGATATGCTGGCGTCACTCACTCAACTTTAAACAAGAAACGGTCAAGGTGGATTTTTTCGCGAGTTTCCAAGGATTATATTACCGCAATAGAAACAAAGTTGAATGAAAAGTAGCGTGGTAAGTAACCGATTACTTTAGAGTAATTTTTCGAATACTATTTTGAGGCTGTAATTGTAATTGTAATCGGTTGCTTTTTTACAGTGATGTAATTGGGTAATGTAATCAGTTACTTTTTTCAGTAACGTGTACAAGTCTGGTTTAACTCAGTTCCCAGGTCTTGCACCTTAGAACTCAAACCGTTTGACATCCTCCTGCTAAAGCGACACGTCATTAACATTCTTTATTGCTCTGTAAATTACACAATCGTCCGCGAATAGTCTGATGTTAGCAAGATATAAAGGACGCTAAATCATTGATGTAGATTAAAAATAAAAGTGAGTCCTAAAGCTGAACCTTGAGGTACCCCTGGAAGTTACGCTACATCATTGATTGTTTTACACCTCAGGATCAAATGCACCAGAGGTCTCACCACCGAAGTATCATTATTGTCTATGCTTAGAGCACTCATTTTGTGCAAGTAACAATTGATGTGAAACAAATCAAATGCTTTACAGAAATCTAATACTTCGAAATCGAATCAGTTTGTTGCCTATTTTCAGCCTTACTGATTAAATCATGAAGAGTTAAATGAATTGGGTGTTGCAGGAGAGACCTCTATGAAAGCCTCGTTAGTAGGAAAACAAATGATTACCTTTTAAGTGCTTAATTATAGGGCAATGGACAATATGCGCAATGTTTTACATGATGGCAACTTAAAGAAATCAGCCTATAATTGTTAACGAAAGATTTTAGTCCGTTTTTTTGAATTGGTAGAACAAACTTTTTTTTCATTCTTTGAGAAGTAGCCCAGTTTTGAGCGACTTACAAAAAATTACATAAAAGTTTTCGACACTCTACCCGAGCAGGCTTTTAATACCCTGGGAGACATCTGGTCTGAGCTGATTGCCGTATCTTCTTTTAAGGAGTTTAAACAATATCTTATTCCTTTAGTGTAATTATGACGGCAGGCATTGCATTTTCTATCCTGTCTGTAAGAATCGCAAATTTTTGGTTGCTACAGTTTCTAAGAAATATTGACTGAAAAGAGTCATTGGAACAGTCAGCTTTAATAGCATTATCGGTTATGACTGTACTATTATTTGTAATGCTCGGGACGCCTGCTCTTTCTTTTCTTGTTATCTTAAGACAACTTCAGAATGTTTTGGTGTTGGTGCTGATAGTCTTTGCCAATCCAGACAAATAATGCTCCTTGGCCGTACTTATGGTACTCTTATAAACGGAATCTAGCTATGTAAGACGTCTCTCAAGATTTTAGAAGGATTCTTTCTATACACCAACTCATCTCTGTGACGTCACGGCGCGGTGGTGGCGCGCCGGTCGCACTTCCGGTCTGGGGCTGTGGGCAGAAGTCCCCATGCCAGACGTGTATTCCTGCGTTGTTTTGAAAGGAATCAGACAAAAACCTGCCTTATCGTCAAAACGCCGCGACTGGGGCCGTACCAAAAGTGTCGAGAAAGGTTTGAAGGTCAGTTTTCACGTGCTCGGTTCGTCCGAGAATCTGGATATGTGCCGTGAAAAGGGAAAAGCAGACGCCGTCGGACAACGATTGTTGGGCGGGAAGCACTTTGGGTTGAATTCACGGATACTTGTGGTCATCAGATTTATTTGTTTTGTTCCAACATGAACGCCAGAAAACCGTCAAGTTATGCGGACCACCTGCGGACTACGTTCCGTGCGTCTTCAAGTTCAAACGGCCGCCTGATCGTTCAAACTGTCGTCTGCTCTTTCAAACGTTTCTGCTTGTCGTCTGCTCTCTTAGACGACGCCGGCCCGTAGACCAAAAGTTGGCCCGGTCCTTGCGACAAGAAGTAAGTGCAGGCCTCAAAAGACTTAAATTTAAAGGTTGGTAAGCAGGCTCGTCGTAAACAGTAGATACAAGGAGATGTTGATTATTGTTACCAGCGGCCATCACCGACTTGTTATGCCTGATTCACCTGGTCCGATTCTGCTTGCGATTTTCAGTATTGACGTCGACCATCTCAGCTACGTTTTACGCTTTTGCAGACCGAGCGACGTCGCGACTGAAAATTGCGAGCGAAATCTCATCAGGTGAATCAGGCTTTAGCGTACATTCTGCGGCGTCCACGCGGAATGAATCGCCGCATGTCAGATTATTCACGCGAAGTTTTGCGGTGTAACGAGCCTCGTTAATTTCGCTGACGCCGCTCATGTAGTCAGACATTGCCGGGAAGACGTAGAATCAACAATTCGAATGCGAAAAAGGGCAGGGGGACTCACACTGACGCCGATAACATCGCATTTCAATGGTTTGTTTATGGGCGACGGCGAGCTTGTTGCCCACACCCCATCGCGCATGCGCGGCGCCGGTGGCGTCCGCTAGGGGCGCTCCGGGCGCTCCGGTTTGTTTGTAAACATGAGTTGGTGTATAGTTGGTATGCATATGTGAGCTTTGTTTAACTTTTTTAGAGCGCAGCTCTTTAGGCGCCCGTTTCCGGCTTGAACGGCGTCGGCGTCACCGTCGGCGTAACCGCGCGGTGCATCATGGGTAAATTTCCCCGCTAAACAGCGAAAAATTTTCCCCGCTAAGTTTAGCGGAAATTGTTTCTCGCTAAATCTAGCGGAACAAATTTCCCTGCTAAATTTAGCGTGAACAATTTCCCCGCTAAATTTAGCGGAAAAAATTTTCCCGCTAAATCTAGAGGAAAAATTTCCCGCAAAATCTAGCGGAAAAAATTTCCCACTAAATCTAGTGGAAAAAATTTCCCCGCTAACTTTGGCGAAAACATATCCCCGCTAAATTCTAGCAGAAAAATTTCCCCGCTAAATTTAGCGGAAAATTTTTCCTCGTTAAATTTGGCGGAAAAATTTCCCCGCTAAATTTGGCAGAAAAACGTACCCGCTAAATCTAGCAGAGAAATTTCCGCGCTAAATTTGGCGGAAAATTTATACCGCTAAATTTAGCGGAAAAACTTACCCGCTAAATTTAGCAGAACATATTTCCCCGTTAAATTTAGCGGAAAAGTTTCCCCAATACATTTAGCGGAAAAACTTCCCCGCTAAATTTAGCGGAATTTAGCGGAAAAATTATCCCGCTAAATTTAGCGTAAAAATTCCCTCGCTAAATCTAGCAAAAAAATTTCCCCGCTAAATCTAGCGAAAACATTTCCCCGCTAAATTTAGGGGAACATTTTTTTCCGCTACATTTAGCGGGGAAATTTTCCGCTAAATTTAGCGGAAAATTTCTTCCTAAATGGGAGGCGAGCAGGACAGGAGGAGGGACATAGCCTCCTCTCCGTTCCTTCCCCTCCTCCTCCTCAAGGGCTGCGCTCTAATTCGGCGTTACAGGGAGTTGTAAACGGCTTTCATTTTTTTCAACTTAATAATTCATTAGGGCTCATCAGGTTGAAGTAGACTTTATCTGTTATTTGGAGTAATGAGCCAGCTTACGTATTATCTTCCTCCTTGTTATTCTTCAAGAAAGACACGTGTTACATTATTTTGACCATTATACGTGCACCGAAACAGCTTAACGGACAGTACATTGCAGCTACTCCGGAACTTCGGGAACCAAATTAATCAACATCTTCAGATTTCACTGACGCGCTGTAACAGAGCATAACAAGGCTATACTGAACCCTCGAGTGAAAATACGATGCTTGAAATCAAGATTTTTTTATGCAGCTTGTAAACTAGCTTAACACCATACTCATTGACAGCTTAGGGCCACACTGCATGATGCATCATACAATACACTATCTGCAAACACGAGTCACCGCAATATTCGTGGTTCAAATGCCGCGGTCCAAGTTTCCTCCTGGAACTCACTACCATGCGGCATTCGAAGCACGAACCTCGTGGTGAATCGCGTTCGAATCTCTATATAGACTGCCTTTTGTTTGATGTATAAGTAGTGTGATCCTAGCTTCAGGGGCGCAGGGCTTTGCATGTCAAGGGTCATCGCCCTGCAGCGAATGAGTTTGCAGTATTAGCCAAAGAAGGAGGGAGGGAAAAAACCAATTAAGTAAGTATTAAGCAGCTGCTTGCCTTTTTTATGTTGTCGGTGACTTTAACCTAAATTTAGCGTATTATTACATTACTGAGCACAATCTGCGGGACAGCTTCATTATATAATGTCCAAACTTTCTCCCCTGAAAATTCGGATATTAGGTCGGACACGAGAACTGGTAAAGTTTTACAATGTCTAAAAGGCGCAGATCAACGCAATTTAGATGGTACTTCATTCGTCCCAGTGATATCACAACAGGTATAAAGGTGATAGCTGTTTCTCCTGAAGCGGAATCCCTCGCATGGGCTATGGCTCCAATAAACGGCTAATGCAAGATGGCCCCTTCAAGATAATTAACCATTCTGATACTGACCTTGAATTTTGGAAGTAATTAAACTGCCAACCTTTCAGCTCAGAGAAGACTCGTAGCTTTGACTGCACTTTGATTGACGATAAATCCAGCTATAGCATATCCCCTCTTCCAAGACAACGGTTGAAAGGGTGTTATATTTACCTTAACAATTTTATGATGGTATAAAAAGTGACTAGATGCCAAAGAACATAGCGGTTCATCAATAACCGCTGCAGGTTATAGAGATTCGAGTTCCCAGATAAAAGGACAGCTTACAAAAAATAAAAGTTTTAGTCTACCGAGTATAGACTATGGCAAGTGGGGTGACTGACCGCTGCCATGTTTCTGCTCGTGCGCACAAGCCCGTGCAATTGCAAGCTTGTCAAAGCTACGTGGCACACGCAACCTGGACGTGTTTGCAATTGTGTTTGTTTGCGTGTTGGGT
Source organism: Ixodes ricinus (assembly GCA_037355805.1). NCBI lineage: Eukaryota > Metazoa > Arthropoda > Arachnida > Ixodida > Ixodidae > Ixodes > Ixodes ricinus. The sequence continues at coordinate 71,134 of JAZHYW010039236.1, read as the reverse complement.
TCCAATTGCAAACCTCCATGTTTGCAATTGTCGATGGGGTTATTCACTGGACGCCTTATTCGGGGTGATGCTTAGAGCACATGGTCAGAACAAGCTCACATCAATAGCCTGGCTAAGCCGGCAATCATAATGGTGCGAAATGCACGTTACAAAACAACTGCGGAAACTCCCCGTCAGCACGCGCTCAGCAGTCGCGCACACAGACATGGCCGCCAGTGAGTACTTCCTGCCCGCACTGCAGAACCCAGGCATCCTGCGTTCAATCCTCACCCCTGCCCGGTTCAATCTGGTTGAGCATCGTACCGGTGTGTGGTCACGCATCACTACAGCGTGATGCACGTTAATGACCCCAGAGAGAGCGGCTGTACTGCACCGGCTAAATTTCTCATCTACAGCTAAGAGACCAGACGCCCACTGAGGCTGACTAACTTCCGGCTGTATACACATACCCACAACCCAATTGTCTTTTAATACTCTCTATAGTTACGCAATATATGAAGAGTTTACAAACAATACGACGACTTATAGAATTGTAATAATCTAGCAGACGCTATTTTCTTCCAGCTTACATTAGTGTCCCAGTGAGCACTTTTCACCAAACTATTAGCTTAGGTGACTGGTTTAGAACACGCAGTACAAGCTTGAGTGTTGACAAAGGTATGGGCGCGCCAGGGATTATAGCGGCGAGATGTTTGGGTATCGCCGCCTGGTGGAATGTTTTCACAACCCAGAGTGAGGACACTTCAACTTCCTCTGCTGATGCAAGCTGGTGCAATAACCGCGTGGGTAGCACGTGCACCCCCACAGTGAGGAAAACAGCAGCGCCCCTTGCGAGCTCCTCCCCGCGAATAGCAAAAAATATGGTTGTGGGGATATTTATACAGCGTGTAGTTGGTCAGCCATTTAAAGTTGCGACGAGTCACTCGCTGTAGATGAGCAATTTAGCCAGTGCGGTACAACCACTAGCCTGGGGTCTTTGACGTGCACCCACGTCAGTAGTGATACACGACCGCATCGCCGGTACGATGCTCATCCAGATCGAAACGTGCAGGGGTGGGGCTCGAACCCAGGATCCCTGAGTTCTGCAGCGCGAGCTTTCGCTCCACGCGCGTCGAGCTGGGTGTGCGTAGGGTGCCTTCATGTGCGCTTTGCTTAGGGTGGAGTCATCCGGCCATTTTGTCCCACACTTTTATTTTCCTTTTTGTTCAGAAGCGCGTGAAAGAGCGTGTCCCTGCACGCGTCTGTGGCGCTGACATGTGCTATGGCGACATTTTGTTTTCGTCGATTTCTTTGTATTTTCCCCGTGAGCGCGTGCTGTCGGCATCGGGTACTACAAAGGGTGGCATCACCCTTAACAGAAGGACGATTGAGGCACCCTAGGTGTGCGCTTTAGCCCACTCGGCCACCGATTCCCCCCTCCCGCGAGATAGCACCCTATACTTCGTTTCAGCTTGGATCCATACGCAGCCGATGCTAACAGCGCGAGCTCCGGGCTTTCAGCGTCCCTGCCAAGCACGCGCGCTCGTGCAGTCAGAGCACTGTTCAGAGCAGCATGCTCGCGCTTGCAGCATCGGCTGCGTCTGGACCCAAGCCGAAACGAATATAGTACTAGTTTCACTAGAGGGACAAACAGGTACATCCGAGACTGACAAGCTTCAAGCACGTGCAGCAAGCATTCAGAGGTATCGTTGGCAGGCTAGCAATCACTCGTGCTGCGAAAAGTACCGTTGCGTGCATGCTCCACGTGCTTGAGACTTGTTGGGGCGGGTTAGTGTTTCTGTTTGCCACACTAGTGGGACAATGGCATTAGGGTGTTACGCAACAACCTTACGCCAGGGTCACACTGCATCTACATCATACAAAAGACAGTCTGCAAACACGAGTCACCGCAATATCCGTGGTTCGAATGCCGCGTGCCAAGTTCTTTCCTTGAACTCATTGCCATGCGACATTCGAGGTACAGATCTCGCGGTGAGTTGCGTTCGAATCTGTTTGCAGACTTTTTGTATAATGTATACGCAGGTGACATCGGCTTTAGGATGCTGGCGAACACCCTAAAATAAGGTGCAGATAAGCTTAGCATCATAACGAGGATGTTTTCTTTTAGGAACAGCAAGTTTACAAGCAACAAGCACCACATGGAGTTCTTACATTATTCTTACATGCGGAGAACAGCAAATACAGACGCATGACTCGCGCAAGAGAGGACATTATGAACATGGTGGATGTTCCACCGCCTTATGTACTCGACACATTTAAAAAAAAATTAATTCGCACCGAGCTGATCACTTTCATCATTACAAAGGTCACACGTATGTTTCTTTGTCCTTGTCAATATTTCGAGTAATGCAGAGGACATCTACGTTCAAGGAATGTGCTTCCAAGTGAAAAACATTAGTACAGGCAATACGTTTTGAGATTAAAGCTAAATAAAAAGGTTGCCTTACTTCACCGTAGTATCCTTTCTCACAGCATTTTTTCAGCCGTCATGTTATAAGGTGTTCAATGCAATATTTTACGATTAAAACTTGTGTATGAGGTCAAAATATTTGTGCTAAAAGATGATAGTCATGGGTGTATAAATCTCTGAAGCAGCGTTTTCACGCCCTGAACGAAGCTCCCACGCTCGAGACTTTAACTGGAATTTAGACATTTGTGAGCTAATTATATTTTAAAGGGTCGTTTGGGGAGAATGATAACCGAAGGAAAGTTGCTCATAAACCGCAGCACAATCGGTATGCTGGAAGCATATCGATCGTGCTTTTTTGAATAAAAAAATCAACGAAAATGGGTAGATTGAGTATTCTGTACCACTCTGTAGAGGTATTGTTCAGCCGTAAATGGGAACACGAGCCGCTATTATTTCTTTAATACTTTTTGACTGCTCCCTGATTTGGTTTAAGCCCAATTTTCCAAGATTTACCGGGTCTTTGCCGTTGTGGCGTTGCTGCCAGCTTACAGATAAAGTCCCTTGATAAAATTCACACTTCCAAGTACCGCGAACCATTGTTGTAGAAATTCGCAAGAAACGTGTCACGAGCGGGCGTTCCGCCGCCATTCGCTTCCAATGGCAGCTCATTTCAGTGCTGCACTGTCATTTGCTTCCAAGGGCCGCTCGAGACACTGACCTCGTGCACTGGGGCATTTGACGCTACTGAAAGACAAACGTAAACCCATCAAAGGGCTTTATTGAGAGAGAGGCCATGGTAATAGTGGTACACGAGGCATCCCGCATGAGACCGCTCTCGGCTGTTGGAAAAAGCAAGCGATCTCCACTCTCCCTTAGTTGCCCATCATAATAAACCTAAACTGCTGAAGCGCCTTCGCTGAGTTGGGGTCTAGGAGAATTCAGGATACATTGCTACCAAATACTTTACTAGGGTTTGCTGCTACTCTCAAGAAATGAAACCGACGAAGCGACGGACATTACAACCCGCTTCATTAGATACCATTGATTATATAATATGTTCATAAAAGATATGTTTTGGAAACAATGTAGTTCGGTAGGCTGCTAACGTATTGATAATTTGGAAATGAAGAAAAGCCCTCGTCCACTTCTTCGAATACCTCCGAAGTTTCTGACTTTATAAATTCTTTAGTGTAGTTCAATTATCCGTTCAGCAAAATGAGAACTGCCATCACCTGAAACATAAAATATTGCCATGTTTGCAATCAAATAAGTCATCAAAAACTTTACACCTGCGTTTCAAAATTTTCACGAATATCAAAAAATTATTAGAATTATATGTGCACCAAATTTTGAGTCTTATATATAACCAAGCTGACATCCCCGCTAAAAATATGTAATTTGTGGGCAACACTTGTGGAGCTGTACGAACCGAAGTAATAAAAAATAACAAAACCCTTCTTTCACATCTGCTTTCATATCTTAACAAAACAGCATCGTCAAAATTGTGTTACCTTTAATGGTCCCCTCACAAAATAGGAACTAGCGGAGCAAGTGAGAGCTCGCCTCGCTATTGGCGACGTTGTAATTATCCACGAGTCAACCTAAAATATAACGTAAGTTATACCAGAAAAAATATTAGTACATTACCTTTAAATAAAACCACTCATTCATAAGAGTACCCAGATTCAGACGAGTAGCGAGAGCGGCCGAAGAACACCGAAATTGCCAGAACCGTGGCCTTGAGAATGACCTTTATAAGAAAGCAGTTATCTTAGCCCGGCAATGTTCATGAAAATATGCATGGTGAGCGATTTCACAATTTTAAACTTTGACGACGACTTGCTTTTTAAGAAAATAAAAACAATTATTTCATCAAGAAACTTGTAGTTTCGAAGGTACAGTCATCGTAGTGGATATAGTCGGAGGTGGATCTGATGATAATCTTGTGCATGATGATGATCCTGATTTCCTTGTCGATTATATGGAATGAAGCGACACGTTCCTATTGTTGCGACCTTGCGCTTCTCCGGGTCACATTTAGGCGAATACACCACTTCGAAGTACGCCTTCAAGCTGACTGGCCCAAAACACGGCACTGAACGCTGGTAAACACTGAATGTCTGGGAGGTGGTTGTAATGCGGGCATTATCATTTTATAGTTCTCGTCGACACATTAGTTCGTTCACTGATCACTTCCTTTGGCTTGGGATTGTTGACCGCTGGTCGCAGATCATGAAACAGTCCGGGATGTTGGTGGACCATATGGTCAATTCCATATGGCCTCAGGTGATATATCAAGTACTCCATAACATACATCATGCCGGGGCTGATGTAGTGGAATGAGATGGCTGTATCGCTGCAGCACTCCAAACCCTAAAAATAAAGAGCAAAGCTGGAATTACTGCTCGGTAAAATGACATTTTGTGCAGCGGGCTACATTTTTTAGTGCGCTGAACTTCATTTTATTGATCCAAGAGAACAAGTCAAGAAAGCGAAACATTTTACAAAAGCAATCGCACTCATACCGTATAAATACGCATCGGCCGAACAAATTCAGTTTATAAAATAACACTCGAATACCGTATTGTGAAAGACACGGGAAAATAATATCCGAATAAAAAAGTTGAACTTACGTCATTTTTTGTTTTAACAAAGCAAATACAATAAGTTGTGTTCCCTTCTAAAGCTTCATAATAACACATGCATTTTTTAGCCTGTCTCGTTGTGATACCTGATTCATTTGCTAAATTTTTATGATGAATTCTAATTTTAGTTTACGTTGAAACTTTTACGGATTTACAGCAACCTGGGGATAATTTAATTATTGTCTGTAATCTTACACAACAAAGAACAGTCATGAAGACCCGCAAACACGGGTTGATATATTACACCAATATACTTATGCGTGCATCGAATACCGGTAGCTTACACATCTGTAAGTTTCCATCTGCAGGTTGTATGTATTACCTCAACTAAGCTTCCAACCCGCTAACACAGGATCTACAGGTCGTCCTTTTTGCCTTGGGAGGATGATGTCTGGAACGTGTCTTCGACTGATGTGCTTAGCGCGTCCTCAAAATTGTCCCTCGATTTCCGCCTGATGACATCATAAAGGAGCCATGCTGTCGCCGGCCGCGATCCTGGCGGTGTCACAGCAGCAGTGGTGGATGTGGCAAACGCCTGCTCTACTGCAGGTCTCTTCTCCAGCTTGACAGATCATGGAAGCTTCGGCAGCAAGGGGTTGGGACGCCGCGACGACAGCGACACTCGCAATCGCCCGCACTTTTTTGCCGGGACTTCTGACACCAACCGCCAGGAGCGTGACATCCGACGGCATGACACGCCGGCTTCTGTGTCGCCATTTGTTGCCACTTCGGGACCACTTTTGTTGTATGGGCGGGATAGGACGCCAAAGACACCAGTCGGTGACGCCTTCCAGGCAGCGTACATCGGAGGCTTTTCTAGACATTTTGCGTTCTAGCGCGGCCGGCTATGTTACGACTTCTTGCGTTCCGCTGCGACGCGTTGCGCGGACCTGAGTTGCCATAGTAACCATCTCGTCGTAACCAGCCACAAAAAGACGTAACGCAGTTGGTCACACTTCACCGCATAACATCTTAACCGGTCTAGAGATGATTCTGACGAGGTTCACAACACTTGAAGAAAAAAAGAGACTAAGAGTTACGGACAGAGATGAGACGGACAGCAATGTTCTTCAGCTGTCCCGTCTCCAGCGGGAGCTCCCTTCTTTCGGTGAAACTTCGGCTTCTTGCGAGCATCCAGCGTGAGCGCTCAGCGAAACCACGACGGAAGGCAACCAGCGCGTGCGGGAGGCGCGGACATCCGAACAAGGCGCCCTGCCCTTTTCATTCTGTCAGTAGCTATACGGCGCGCAAGTCTAGGAGAGGAGAAGAGGAAGCATGGTGAGAGGGAGCGACCACGTGTGCGACGGAGCTCTGCCCTCGCAGCTGCTCCTCGGTCCGGAGCAGACAACTCGGCCGTGCGTTTTCCTCTTTCATGGGAACGCGTCTGGTACTCGTTAGTAGACAAAAACAAGTTACTCTTCGAGGTATACCGTTCCCACATTCTCGCAGGTTAACTTTTCCTTCGTAAAGAACCGGTGGGCTTCCGAAATCCGCAGAAAAACAAGAAGCAGCGATTACAAGGGCTAGCAGACGACGCCGCAGTTCGGCACCCGAACGTCTGAACCTGACGTCACCGCTTCGTCTGGGCGAGGAAAATACGACAATCTTGCTTGCTCTGATTGCAGGGAGGCGACGGGTAGAACCGATACCACCTAGAACAATCAAATCACGTTAATTAGAATCTTTATGTCATCCCTGTGAGATCGATCGAAGACACAGATTAGACACGAGTGCTGCGTCAGCGTTCGGATGGGCCTCGTGTCCAATCAACGCGTCGAATGACTCTTGGCATCGGGCTCGGCACTAATCGCTGAGCTGGCACCATTTAACTGTGATGGCATTCCGAGGAGGAAAAGGAGGACGTTTGCAGGCCTCGATTATTTTAGGTGGTGTTGGTGGAGCCAAAGGCAGCTTGCCTTTACGTCTACCCACTATCCTTCCAATCATAGCTCGGGGTTCTGACGTCACCGCGTCCTCGCTGCCCAAGTGGCAGACGAACTTGCGCGTTGAAACATGTTGCCTACCTCTTTAGACGGGTAGTAGATGTACTTCCAGTACCAGAAGTCCTTTCGCTTCCCGGATACCAAGTGGAACTCGGGAGCGAGCGGAAAGAAGCGTCCTCGACCTTGAAGGTCCCGCGAGTCCCCCGCCTTGACACCGACTCTCTCCAAACACTTTCCGATCTCCACGTCCTCTGACCCGCCCCCATCGGAGCGACACTTGCTCGGATTACTCAGTCCGTCTTCGACCAAACGACGCACGGCTTCTCTGCTGAGCACGTAGCCTGCACCGCCGCTCATGTAGCCTTGTTCCATGTAAGGCTTGAAGCGACGTCCGTAGTACACAGGATCGGATGGGCTCTTGTCCTTCAGCAGATATCTGCAAGCAAACAACAGAACATATGGGAATGGTTGCATCAGAAAAAGAGGTATTGAATAGCATTACTCGTTACTCGCTCAGAAAGGAACTGCTGAGCAAGTAAAAAAAGAACCAAGTACTGCCATGTTGCAACTTAACCCGAGATTGGGGTATGAAATAGAAAGTTAAACGTAGAAGGGACAGAAACAGGGAAGAAGAGACGTCTCAAACGCAAGGTCTCCAACGCACGTTTCAGATCGTCTTTACACAGCCGGAGGACCAGGTCATCTGTGGTGATCTGCCTTCCTTCTTCGTCGTAATTATCAATACGGCCTATCTGGCACAGTTAATCGCACCGTTGTATAAGATTAACAAAAAAAATATTGGGAAAAAATTCGATCTTTTACCAGAACATACGATACTTGCTACTTGCTTGTGCTAACAAACTGATTGGTAAAACATCATAAAAAAGTTCAAATGCATAGGAAGTATAGGTCGGAAGGCCTTCGAGTATAATAAATTATTCAACAGACCTGAGAAACCCTAACCGAAAATCGACTTTACTTTGCAGCCTGTAGAAATAGTTTTCACCATTTTCAGAAAAGACGATCCACTCGTGGGTATTTATCATAGCAGAATAAAATAAAATTTGTCCTTTAGGAACGGTTTTTTTTTGCGAATCAAGTGCAGTAAATACTTCTGTTTCTAGAAAATAGCATGATATATTTTTTTCTTATTTCGAATTTTGTGCGATTTTCGGTTGGTTAATTGCACTGTCTTCCAGCATTTATGTCTAAAGTTTAGTTCTGAAGTTAAAACGCGTGTCTTTTGTTCAGCAGTATAATAAATAACAATATGATTACGAGTTATGCCCCGTTAGTTAATTTTATGATCTTATTAAGGGCCATGCAAATTCTTAATAAAGTGTCCGACATGACGTAGGACGCGCCAGAAAGTCCTGAATGCCCGTGGCCAATATTTGGCCACCGGAAAAATTTTCTGGTTAGGAATTATGATATTCTATAATGGGATATGGACGTGTTATACGAATGGTCGGTTGTTTTGTTATCCCTGTGTTCGGCGGTTTATTAATATCGATCGTTTTAACTACAAAATAACGCTGAGGCACTTGTGCTTTAGAAAACATCAACAGTAACCACAACACAACCTCCGAGCAGCAGTAAAACATATTTGACTTATATACTTCTAGGGTGGCATGGCGGGTATAGGATTTTGTATTTGTTTCAACATAGAGATAGACGTTTGAACCTAGATAATTACTCACTGGCCCTAAAGCACGCCGTGTAAAGTTCGCCACGGCATGTTGGTTGACAAAGCTTAATATTTTCAATCTGCTTCTTCCTACATATGCCTGGCTGGAAATTATGAAATGAATTGACATTTATGAGCAGACCTAGTTTGCTCAAATATGAACACGAATGAAACCTTTCAATTTATGTAGCAGGCTATCCACTAAAATACCATATAGAGAGTCGTAATAACTTCAAAAAATGAGCAGTTTGTCTTGCAAAGGCAGCAGACAAAGCTAACAATACATTTGGGACACTAATTTTTTAACGCGATTTGTTTTGTATGAACTTTTAAATGTAAAGCTCAGGATTTATTTCTGTTCATTGTTATTTAGTAGTTATACAAGAATATTTGAATAGAGTTGCTTGTTTGATTTACAGATTAAACAAGGAAGTGTGTTGCACTGAAACATAGTCAGACTGTTCGCAGTATGAATCCGTGAGTACAGCCCAATGTTTAGTGGCATCACAAAATACTTTTTCGATTCCCTTCAGAATCTGGTATTTTGAAAACTAGACATTAGGACAAAGCATAAACAAGTTAACGTTGGATGCTCACCTATACTAGTAACGTTCTAATAAAAAACAAAAACAAAAATCATACAATTGTTGAAATTATTATAGTGTAAAATTTGTCATTATATTTATTTTTAAATTAATATATTGGAAAGTTTGTCATTATCTTAATTTTTAAATTAATGTAATGGAAAGCTTGTCATTATTTAATTATTGTGATACATCAGGTATCACAATAATTAAAAGAAACAAGCAGAAACTACCTATTACCTTAGGTTTTCCAGGACAACGTAGGTATCGTCGTCGGCCTTCAGGAACCAATCGGACGAATTTAGATGATTTTTGTAGACCTCCTGGAACGCCGCCTTCGTTTTAGCCCACAGCGTATTCCGGGATTCCTCTACCGGAAGCACCACAGTGGGCAGGCTGGGTTCTGGGGCACTGCTCATGAAGAGGAGAGTGTTACAGCGCTGACCCCAGGTGGCCTTGACATGGCGGGCCTTCTTCGCGTGGTTCTTAGGCTGCGTCATCACCCAGCAGAGCACCCGTACCTTTCGCTTGAGTTGCTTGGCCAGTTTATCCTCGCCTGCGTGAGATAGAGTTTGGGAGGACGTTACCGAGCTTAAGCAGACAGCTTTTGTGCACTCGTTCCGGTATATGGAAAGCGCGGTTGCCAGGGACCATGCGCAACTCGCTCCGAGTTCTAGCGTAGTTACCGGAGTGAGCATCCGCTCCGCAGGTTACAAGGAAAACTGCCGGGTCGCTCCCAAGACCGAATTGTTCTAGCTCGACTCAATTTGGGGTTCCGCACTATGGCCACTGTAGCTTTCACGCCTTTAAGCCCTTAATTATCATCACCTGATTGATGTTTGTTCCCCGTCAGCGCTGCGTGATAACACCAAAAAATGTAACCCACAGGGCGCTTACTTGAGTCGGATTTAAATCAGAACAGCGTTGTAAAACTTCGCATAATTCGTGTTTAGGATTATCTGAATAAATTTGCTCAGGCATTTTGTTTTGAATCGCTTAATCTTTAAGAAAAAGTATGTTACGGTCTAAATAATCTTTATCGCCAGACATATTGTCAGATGCACAAATTGCACACGAGTTCATTCGAAGCAACCATCTGCGAGGAAACCCCATACGCCTGGTTCGTGTTTTACACTATCCTTCCTAATGACTTGGCAAAAGACGCTGGCTGTATTCATCGTGATCCCACCACAACGTCGACGTAGCTGTGCAGACATGCAAACAACGTATTAAAAAGATTACGCAGGCAGAGTTGAGTAAATATAACGATGGGTCCGTAAAGGTAACAAGGTATATGTCGTTTCCAAAGGCAACATCTTTTTTGGATGCCTGGAAAACAAGCAAAATGCAATATGAATAAAACCTTGGCGCAGTCATCTTTACAGAGATTTAAGGAAACTCGTTCATAATCCTCATCCCTGAATGATGACAAACTTTAAGCTAAAACATTGGTATTGTATTTATTACGCGCAGGCGTGATATTTATACCACTCCATTAAAACAAAAATGGAGCTAAAGCAATGTCTGGTGAAGTAACCAATGATAGTGGGCCCCGGAAACGACTCTCCTCACCATTGCCGTGGAACTCTTCCATGTCTCCATGACCAATCAGGGGCTTCTTCCGGCCCAGTCCCATCGTCGTCTTCGAAGTGTCCGTACTGCGAGTTCCGATCCGGCACGGAGGTCGGCATTCGTCGCACGAGCCAGAAGGACCGATTCTCCACGGAGAATCCGCACAGGAGTAAGAACGCGCATCCGAAACCAAAGGTCATCCCAGCACCCAAGGAAAGCAGGTACGTCCTGCAAGAATACCGTGGAGGGCCACCAGTAGCCCAGTGATCCGGCCGGGACGCCATGCCGGCCGCTAAGCCGTTCACTGCAAAAAGAAAAAAGAAGCGCTTATAAAAGCAAGTCTTTCAAGGTTCGCGTGAAGCTGAGTTGACGGCGATTCAGACATGGGCAGTGTGATTGCACAGCTGCAACCACTGTTGTAGGCGTTAACGAAAAAAAAATTTACGAAATACTTTACTCGTTTTTTGCAGAAAAAAGAACGCTTACAAGCCTATGTTACCTGAAAATAAAAGGAACGCATTACCGTTACTGTCGCGGATAAAAAGTAACGCGCGTTACTTTTGCGTTACTTCTTATTTATAAATTAAAACGCTTTAGTGTTTTGACGTTTTAGGTACGCATAAGAGCCATATTTCAAGAAACAAATTGGAACGTATGGGGGACGAGTGCACGAATGTATTTGACTTGACGCCTAGAAACACGAAAAAAATCGAAGTGTTACTTTTTAGGCGAGAAGAAGATGTATCAAGTAACGCAACAACGTTACTGGTTACTCGAAATATTTAACGTAAGCACTTTACTTGTTTCTGCTTCGGAAAGAGTAACGAGTGCCTTTACTACGTTACGGAGAAAAGTAACGCTTTGGCTGTAACGCGTTGCAGGTAACGGCGTTACCGCTGACGCCGTTACTTGCAAGACGTTACAACCAACACTAACAGCGACACTATAAAACCCCTCAAAGCGCATGCAGATTCTACCTCGTTATTTTCGCCTCGTGGCTGTTTGTTTATTGGAAATATAAAAACAAATAATGCCGAAATGTTTACATGAACTTATTATCCATTTTGCAGCGCATGGAATCAGTTGGTGTTCTTGTAAGAATTGCAGCGGATAAATGTATTATTGTACATAAGATGCACGATTACTGTCACACGGTACTAATGTTGCGGTTGCTTCGCCGTACGTTTGGTACCTATACCGTGCAAGTGTTTGGAGCAGGAGACGGTAGTGAAACATCAACCGGTGTTATCAAAACGTCAGCATATAACTAGAGGTTAGGAAACATTCAGCTTTGTATTTGTCACATCAGGATCAGGAAACTGATCAGTAAACCGCGTCTTTCGAGATGAAACCAGACGTGCACACGAAGGGAATCGGCGCTTAGTTCGCTGCAAGCGATATAGGAGAGCCCTGAATTAGAGTGTCTGAAAGTATGTCTCTTTTAGTTCATGGAAAATTATACACAAACGTTTGTTCAATTAATAATTGAGCCCTCATACATTGCTGACATGAGTAAACTTACAGTGGGTAGAATTATGGCAATCCGGTAGCACCATATGTCCGCCTCCTTCACATCGTGCTTATAAGTAATCTGGGACGGGGCTCGCGAAAGACGCAGCGCAGCAGACAAGAGATGGGGAGGAAGTTTTGGGTCTTTTGATTATTTGCTTTTTCATATTCTGAATAACAACTCAAGGCGGAACACAGCCTTTCTTATCTTTTCTTATTACTTCCTTTTCGGCATAGCAAGATATCGTGGGTTCAGCAGAGTGCCGAGTATTCTAGACTTATCTTACCGTCCACAATCACTGACGGTCACCAGAGCCCGAAAATATCTCATTCAAAATTGAAATCCGAAACGCAGTTAGATTGGAGAAGCTTGTATTTCATGTGGTTTGGGCAAGCCTTATCAATCCGTTTTTATATATATATACAGCTTTTTGAATTGACTTTTTCTACTTTGCGTCATTCCAAGATAAAGTGACGCTCCTTTATAAGGGGAAACGATCAATTTCAATATTCTTATTAATATACAAGAATTGTTAGTTTTGGTTTTACACATTTTTTTTAAAAGAAACGCCGTGAAAGCTACGCTAATGCGGTCTTGCGGGTGAGTTCTACGGCCAGGGGACTTTTACTTAGAAAAATAAACAGATGTTTCCAATTAAAAACTTGTTGAGCGTCATCGAAAACCGCTAAATAAATGAAGTTTAAAAATATGATAAGCGCGTAGGAAGCGAGGGGTGTGGTAAAGTTACCAAAGGGCGCAAGGCGCGGGTGCAAAAACAAGCCCGCGCGGTTTTCTCGCCTCTTATACACATTTTCGCACCACCAGCCTTGTGCCCGTTGCAACAGTAGAAACCATAGCGCCCCACGGGGCTTTCCACAAGCCCGAAATCTTTTTCAAATTTACTTAATCAGCGATATTGGACGACGCTCAGCAAGTTTCGAATTGGAACCATATCTTTCTCTTCCCTAATTAGAAAGTTAATTAATATATTCAGATTCTTTATTTGACTAATCGCGGCGATTGCCCCCCCCCCCTTTATTATGTCCCCCTGGCCGTAGAACTTAACCGCAAAGACCGCATGAGAGTAGCTTCCACAGATTGTTTCTTCAAACAAATCTGTAAACCCTTTAAAACACCGTCTCTTGACACATTTGCATTAATGATCGCTACAGATGTGTTCTCGAGTACAGCGGAGCCTCGAAACATAAACTGCAACGTGTCCCCCAAAAGAATTACGGTATGTTTTAACCGCAAAAGTAAGCTATACGCGTTGATGAATGCCCATTCTATACCCAAATATAGCGCTAACGTTCCAAACCAGATGACAAGATTTTCACAACTAACTGTTGTCTAATTCGAAAGTTATAAGTGATTTTCTGAAAATGGAAATAGGAAAATGGGGCCCGTTTTCGCCATGTTTCGGTAACTGGCGCTATTCATCTCCACGCATTGGAGGGCTCTGTCGGCCGCCATTTTCCGATTGAAAATTTAAGAAAAGTACCTATAACTTTCGAATAAGGTAACTTTTAGTTATGAAACTTTGACATCCGGTTCGGACAGCTAGTTCTACATTTCGGCGGAGAATGAGCGTTCGATGATGCATATGGTTTATTTGTGAGGTGAAAACAACCCAGTTTTTTTAAACACCCTGTAATATTCAAATTCTGTCTGACTGTCGTGGTGTTGTTTTACGTTTGAAGGCAGTGTATATTGTGCGCCATAGGTTTCTTCGTTCATAACCGAAAAAGACAAAAAAGGGCTCTGTGCTATAGTGTTTCAAATAAGTGTATGCGATTCTTATCATCCGTACATAAGCGAACATAAGGAAGGTCACTGCAGTAGTTTTTGGAACCTTGAATATTTTCTTGTAAGATATGTACGATACCGACACAACCAGATTTGTTTAGATGGTTGGCATATTTGACTATACTGAAACAATTATTTTATATAAACACGTGACTGAGTTTCAGAAAAACAGGAGACTACAATAAGATTGTGACACGGCGAAACAACCCACATTCGAGGCTCTTTTTTTAACGTGCAACAGCTTATTTTACAGTTTCCGAAATTCCACGACTCCCAGATAAACACAGCTCATTGATTACCGAAGAAAATTGCCTGGGTCATTAGGTTCGCTAACAACGTTAACAAGAAAAATGGCAAGAACCGAAGAGGACTGGGTGCAGCGGAATTGGACACCGCAGGGCGGTATTGTGCAAGTACAAAAGGAAAGCTTTGAGACTGACATTATGTTAAGGAAAAATGTCACAATGGACGTGAATCCAACACTCGCTGAGTTCCATCCTTTCTGCGATGATAACGGAAACCTTCGAGTCGGAGGACGACTCCAAAGGCCTACTGAAAATCTCGATGTGAAACATCCAATCATATTTCCTAACGAACATAGCTTTGTGAGGCTGGTCGTGATGGACGCTCATTGCAAAGTTCTTCACGATGGAGTAGCAAGCACGATGAGTCATCTGCGAGAGCGGTATTGGATTATACGTGCCCGACAACTGAACAAGAAAGTAGTAAAATGTCTTATATGTGCACGTTTCAACGCGAAACCCACAGCAGTAGAGCAAGCTCCACTACCGACAGACAGGATTAAAGAGGCGAAGCCGTTTCAGGTGACCGGGGTCGACTTCGGTGGCTCATTGTATGCGAAAAAAAGGGTTAGATAATTGCGACAAAGCATACGTCGTACTCTTCACGTGTGCTGCTACTCGAGCAGTCCACCTTGAGCTTTCAATGAGCATCTCCGCTGAAGCCTGCTTGCTTGCATTCCGGGGCGGTTCATATCAAGGAGAGGCATACCGCGAGACATAATTCAGATAACGCGCTATCCTTGAAGAAAGTATAAAAAAACCTTCAGAACATTTGCACCAAGAAGCGTTTATGTCGTTCATAGCAGAACGCAGAATTTACTGGGAGTTTATTGTAGAAGGCGCTCCATGGTGGGAAAGGCTCATCCGATCTGTTAAGCCAGCACTTTAGAAAGTGCTGGGTAGAAACAGTCTGTGCTTCGATGCATTGATGACGACTCTCACCGAGGTCGAAGCAATTAAAAACTCAAGGCCATTTAACTATCTTCATGAGGGAACAAGGCAACCATCAGTCATCACTACTGCCCATTTTTTAGTTGGACAAAGTTTGGTAGTTCTGCCAGAGACCAGCAATTCCACCGAGGTTCAAGGATCTTGACGCACCAGAAAATGGTTCGCAAGCTCCAATATAGAAAAAGACTCGTGGATCATTTTTGGAAACGCTGGAGGTCCGAGTACCTGCTGGAGCTAATATCTGCTCATCGATACCCCGTCGCAAACACTTGCAACCTGGAGGTGGATGATGTGGTAATAGTGGAAAAGCTCCGAACTTCCAAGCCATTTAGGGAACTTGCGAGGTTTTTTGAGACGCATCCCGGAGACGATGGAATAGTGTGCGCCTGTCTCGTGAAGCAGTAAAATGGCGCACTCGTCAAGAGACCAGCGCAGAAACTCTACTTGCTGGAGATTCGCGAAAGCAAATTTCAGGCTCGGGAGGATGTTGACAATGGAAGATGAGGAAGAAGACAAGCAAAATTGAAAGCGCGGTTTTCTTGTTTTTTTTCTTTTTGGAGCGAGATGGAGTCGAACAGTAAAAGAGTAAGGTCACCCTGACCGAATTGCCTGTCTTCCTGCCTCTGTTATTATTAGTTTTGTAACAAGTAGTACAGGCTCAACCTACCTGGACGTGTCACCTCTACCACGTGCGCAATGAATAAATATTATATATGCTAGATGCGGTAGGCGTGAGAGAGTCAAAGTGCCCACATAAAGCGTCCGAATTTATTGTTTTTTTGCTGCGGTTCGAGTAAATGAAACGTCACCAGGTGTGACACCTAGCAGATCTTATAAATCAGGGGTGAGCCCGTGCGTGCATGAAAATAACCATGCCGGAGGTAAGAAAAATAAACTAAGCCTTACGTTAAGCTGTTCAAAGTAAATACCGTTCAGTTGCACTGAACGAATGAATGCTTTATGCTCACTTCTACAAGGAATATGGTAGCAGGAGTCAGAACTTAACAGATACCACTCACCCGAGCTGCTTGGTGGGAACTTCGTCAAATAGTACGAAATCTTATCCTTGAGCTCAATGTGTTAGAAGAAAACATTTCGAAACAGATAACTACAAAATTATCTTTCTTCTTTGGAAGTTTGAATTGTTCTTTTCGCCTGATGAGTTTAAACTGACATCCAATACGTCCGCCCTTAGCTTTTTGGCTCGCCGTTGCCGTAGTCGCTATTGTTAGGCGCGGAGACAATGAAAGAACGGTCACGATGTTTGCGAGTGAAGCGGATGCACAGCTGCACATATCCGGGGGTGAAATGCTACACCGATCCGCAGCGCCGCAAAGAGAGGCAGTAAAAACATGAGGTGCTACACGAAAGAAGAGAAGAAGGCAGCTGGACGAGTCGAACCTTACGTGCGGAATTTCACTCGCTGTCACTTAGCTCTCCACTCAGAACGAAATGAAATGTTAACAGCAGGATAAATGTTTTCTAAATGGTAAAAAAAGAAAGGCGTAAGAGTGTGAAAATGATATATGACAGTAATTTCTCGTTAATAGTGACCCCTCCGTTCCCCTCCAAAAACGTCCATAATCTGAGTTGCCCATAATATGAGGCAGAAATGCACGACATAAATAAATGGAAAAAAAGAAGAACACCACAAAAAGCTCCAAACGTTAGAGGATTAGAAAAAGGAGCACAGAAACACAGCGCTGTTTTTGTGCCTTGGCGGGTGGCGAGGTGAATTTTATGAAGAGATGCGGAAAGTTCGTGTAAGCACGTGTTGGCATGCTGGGAGTGATTATCGGGTCGATTGTTTTGTTCCCATCTTTCCCGTCTCTTGTTTTCTTGCTATTTCGTTCAGGAGTAAAATTTTCCATCAGCGTTGTGTTTGAGAGAAGGCTGAAATTCTTCTATTTCTCCGTCTTAATCGCGCTGTTCTTTTTTTAACTTATGCTATGCAATATTAATTAGCCCAACCACACGCCTTGTCACATGTGCATGCATTTGTATCCAGTTCGCCCTAAAAATGTTTTCTATGTCGTCTGGACATTCATATCAACTGGGTTAGTATTAACAAGACATGCCTTCATATGATAACACGGAACGACCTATCTGAAACTAAACGTGACGCTTTTGCGCATGAAATCTATTTTATAAATACACTACAGCAACACTTCTCCTTTATGGAATTGGGGTAAAACGGTTATGAAGTGATTAGAGTATGCTGGCAAGCTTCCTTTTTCTAACTCACCATCAAGTCCTGTGCGAGTAAAGTGGAAATCAAAGGACAAGATACTATGATTTTATTTCTGAGACGAACTAAAGTTCTAGCGTAGTTCCTGCTGTTGCAGAGCATTAAGTTTTTATTAGAGACGGACATATGCTTTCAGCCATATGTTCTACCCCTACGTCGAATGTTCTTCGAATTGTAACAAATAGGGCACAAGCAAAACATCTGCTCGACTTTATTCTTATTAAATAAAATATTTTCCTGCCCATGGGGTTTGGCTGCTTGCAGCTATATGTGTTCTCATCATACTTACAAAATGCAAGCTGCACAAGTTGGTTCTTTATCTTGGAAATAAAAATAAGATTCGAATGCAGCGACTTACTTTCAATCTTCCCGTTTTTTTTCAACGGCATTAAAAAAAAAAAAAGCCTGTTCAGTCGCGCGTATCGTCAACATTTTTTGTGAACACTTTATTCGTACCAAATTTTAATTCGGGTTCCAGATACACATGTCGAGAGTGTGCGTTTTCAGTTTAGAAAAAAAGAGGAAATATATCGACCCATTGAAAAGAAGGTTTCGAAGCTTGAAATATTCCTAAATTACAAAAAAAAAAAATAACGTTTGTTTACCTAAATTTTACTTCTATTAGAAAATTAAATGCTTATAATATTCATGATCTGTCCTTCGCGATTAATACAAGATCACTTCATCACTCCTCACTCCTGCAAGGTTGCACAAAATAATGAACATAAGTCCACTATTTTAATTAGATGATCAAGCGTGCCGCCAAGCAATATTCTAGTACCTATTATTTTTCTACTCTACTATATAAACGGCATCCTGAGGATGACTTCTACTTGTAGATTCGTCATGAATGTAAATGGGCAAGTCGAATAAGCTTCTTTTTGTATTAAAATCTTCAATTGAGCAAAACTGTGAATTATTCATGTTTCTAAAACCAAAGTTATATTTATGAAGTTCTATTTGCAAATCGCATTAACGGTTAAATATGAGTGTGTGCGTATTGTATTTGTGAGAGATCAAAGCGGCTGGATTTAATTTTTGGGACATGTTAAACTAAAATATAGTTATTTCTTGCGTTCTAAGTATAGTAAATCAAATCCTTAGTAGCAGCTAAGAATTATGGGCACATATTTTTTGAAAGAGTAAAATATGTTTCCCAGCTCACTTCTTTATTCCCAGTTCCGCTGCTTCAAATTGTCCTGAGGCAACACTTCTTCTTGCATTGTTATAATAATTTATAATAATATAATAATTAGTTATTATTCCGTGCTTCAGAACGACCCAAGTCTTGATATGAAGTACGTTCGTGATAATACAACTTGCACAACACACATATAGGAAAACGTTAAGGTTATGATTAAACCAAAGTTTCAAGTTCACGTTTGAAATACACATAATTTGTAAAAGCATCTAAAGACGTATTTGGTGAAATTACACTGAAAGACACTCGCATGCGGGTGATGATACACCCGTTCTTCTAAGGATAAAACAAGCAGGAGTGTCTGCTGAAACGTAGAGTTACATGAAAGTTAACAGAGGACAGCAAGCTGCTATCTATTTGACATTAATTATTACATGCAACATTAAAACATCCCGCACAACGCTACGACTTGATAACGTCTCGAAGCAGAGAATATCAAGTATGTAGGTATAGTCATAAAAGCACCTTCGCTCGAAATATTGATCGCAAGCAATTCGAATAAATTTCTTTTGCACTATAAGAGCGCGGCTCTTAGGCGCCCGTTTCCGGGCTGAGCGGCGTCGGCGTAACCGCGCGTTGCATTATGGAACGTTTTCCATAATGACGTCACACGTGACGTCACGTGTGATTTCACGAGGGTAAAAGTTTCCCGCTACGTTTAGCGGGAAAAGTTTTCCGCTAAATTCAGCGGTGAACATTTTACGCTAAACTTAGCCTGAAAATTTTCCCGATAAATTCAGCGGAAAATCGTCCCGCTAAATTTAGCGGAGAAATTGACGTCACGTGACCTCAACACGAATTTAATTTTCCCGCTAAATTTACCGGGAAAACTTTTTGTAAAATTACCCGTTAAATTTGGCGGGAAAATGTTTGTAAATTTCCCACTAAATTTAGCGGGAAACGCACTTCTTTAATGTTGAAAGGAGCTGCGATGTTACAGAATAAATAAAATTGTAAAGAGCTTTACACCCGCTATGTTTATTCGACCGGACCTGTGGGTAGTTCGTTTTCATTTCACTTTGATTTCGTGCTTTTTATAGTAGCTGCCTTTTTATCGACTTTATCTGCCTTGTTTCGCGTGCAGTGGGTGGCTGGCTTTTTATTGATCACCCTTTCGCTGTGTTTTCTACGAGTTATATTCCCTGTTCATAAAGTTAAAGGGGTCTCATGATTCTCCCCGCTGCAACTCAACAGCATTAAGTTGAAATCTGCGATAGTTGATATTGTTGTTGTACACGGTGATCAAAAACAGCGCAAAAGACGAGAACAAAAGAGGAACTTTCACGACCGGACAAGCGCAGCGCTTGTCCAGTCGTGTATGTTCGACTTTTGTCCTTGTCTTTTGCGCTGTTTTTGATAACAATGTGCGAATAAACAGCTGTTACTTGGGCCGCTGCACTCGTCGCAGCTGTATACGCGTACTTGCGGTAAAATAAACAAACATCGTTGTAGTCTATTGAAACTCCAGTGTTATGATTTTATTGCCATTTCAAATTTATTTTCCGCAACCAAAATCTATTCGGCTGCACTTTGATTTTGTTAGGTTCTAGAATTGCAACTGGGTTTAGAGGAATTGCTCGTTGAGCGCGTACACCGCAGAACATGTGGCAAGCAAAAAAAAAAAAACATGTTTTAGGTGTGAACATTTTTGTCAAGGCAAAGCGTATTTGACATTAACGTTTCTACTGAGGGTCTTACCTATATTTTAGCGGGCAGACCACACCCGCATAAAAGAATAATTGCTCCTGGCATGTTTACCCCATACCTTGTAACTGCCGGCTTAAGGTTTTATAGATAACCTTGAACAGGACTTCACGATAACATGCCGTATATGTTCCCAAAACGCGCCGCACACGTGGAAGTACAAAATGTAAGATTAAATGCACATGTGGTAGTGCCACCACAAAACCGTCAACATGCACGATGCGATAATTGTATTAATGTTTGCATGACGGTTTTAAGTCTGTGAATAAAATGACCTTAAGAACATAAACCGCGGAATCATTAGCCAGCTGAGGCTGGTTGAATCAATACCACCTAGAAGAGAAGGCCGAGACCTCTCTTCCCTATGCGTCATCACTAGAGGTTCCATGTGACACAACCTAGTTTGCGTCAGCGTCGTTGCCCTAGCGCGTCTTGCAATGTCTCACAATGGGTGCGACGCTAATACGTGGTGACGCAAAGACGCACGCGTCTGTCGCTTTACGGCGTAGTCACGTCAAGCTGTGGCGTGTTTTCCGCTTGGGGTGGATCCTGGATCCACTAAAGATGACGTCATTCACAGGGTTTGTTTTCTAGGCGGTGTTGGTTGAATGCACCATATATTGTTTTTCGTTAAAAGAACAGGCAAGGTAACCCGTCACCGTAAATACTTAGTTTCATCTTAAAACTAGGGTTGGGCGTCGATTAATAATTTTAACCCAATTAATTGCGCCCTTTAATCGATTAATTAATCAATAAAGAGGGGTGATTGATTAATTAATCGATTAATCGGTGTCGTTAATTTCCATGCGTACTAGTGTTTTTTTAAATACTAAGTTATTATTATTATTTTTTTTGTTGCTTTGGCTCGGCGTTATCTGAGGCGCGAATGGCACCTAGTACGGACGAGTGCAGCTGTTGCTCCGCTCCGTTTTACGGCTGACAGCTATATTTGCGCTGTTCATCGTGCTCTCGTCGCTTCGACTGCAGGTGCCTCAATGTGCAGGCCGGAGAATACGACGTCTTCATGCAGTCCGGAAAAAGAAACAGCTACAAGTGCAGTGATTGTTCAAGACGTCGCGATCCTTCGTCGACAAGGCTTATCGGCGAACATGCCGATGACAGCGGGCAGCGGCGTCACGCCCATCCTTGGCGAGGTGGCGCTGGGCACCGGCGGAGGATACAGCACTAACACTTCGAAGGCTGCAGTTTCGCCCGAGGTTTATGGCCGGCTCCTGAGGCTTTCGTCTCGGCTAAATATGTTGACGGCCGAGATAAAGCTTGTTCGTCGGCGCGCTTAGGGTGGAAGATCGCTCAACTTCGCCAAGCTGTCATGAACCGAGCGGTCGTGAACGTGGCATCCCTCGGCTCTCCACCGGCGAAACCGTCTTGTGCTTCTGTGGCGTTGGCTCCGCGGCCCCGGCCCCGCCTCGGGGACAAGCCGAATCAGGGACAATAACGTGAGGATCCTGCGAAGGCCACAACTCGGAGGATACGATTCTCATTGGCACCTGCAGGCAACGGTGAGTCTACCAAACTAGTTCACAACGCGGGTGTCGCGCGCACTAACCAGGAACGCCGTCCAAGACCTCAGGCCTCATTCGACCAAGCCAGGAATTACGCGTCAGAGCGGTGCCTCGCCCACTGCCATCGAAAGGCTTGTTTGTGTCCCGTCTAGACTAAGCCACCCACGATCATTGACCTCGAATCTTTCGCATGAAGTGTTCTCCGGAACAAGCCATTGATTTACTCGCGACTGAAGACGAGGAATCGTTTGAAGCGTTGAACAACACGGATATGTGGCCTGATGGCTTTCTTTTTCGCCCCTTTTTGGGAGGTTGCCAAGTTCCCGGCATTACGTAGCTGCAGCGGAAAGTTTAACCCAAGGTACACATGGCTCGGAATCTTAACGTCTATTATCAAAATATCCGTGACATTAGAACAAAATCGGATGAATGAATGTCCAACCTGCAAGGTACTGAATTGAGTTCGTAAGTTTGACGTCATGGGTCCAAACAAACCGTTGCTAGGGTCGTTGTTATGGACGAGTACATGTGGCTCGGTGTCGCTACGAAAACCCGACCGTTCAAAAATCAGGAGTAGGATTTAAAGTTCTAAAAATCACAGATGTAGAAAGCTTGAATGTCATATATGTTTTGACAGAAGTTTGCCGGTAATCGCTCGTTTCTGAAATATTTACGACTGCAACTTCCGGTCCTCAAGATGCCTGCAGCAGACGACGAATGCAAGAAGTATGCCGTCTGCCGCACAGCCGGCCAAGCCGGGGCTGTCGTTTGAATCGTGTGAATAAAGACGATATTCTGACATCGCATTTGTTTGAAATATAATGAGTTTCAGACACTTATAAGAATTTATAGTGGGGTGCGATGCAAAACATGGTTTATCGAAAGTCTGGGCGTCGATCGAGATGATCGTCTGCTAAAAGATCGCATTGCACCCGTGAGAAAAGCACTTCAGGCGAACGGTTGAGATCCCAAATTTTGTTTGCGGACTCGCGCTATGCGAGGGTGCTTCGTATGCCTGGTTGTAACCATCGCGTGGAGAAAGATTCTTGCAGTTTCTTCAGATTTCCGCAAGACCCCAAAGCGCGAAAGAACTGGATAAAAAACATAAGGTGAGTTTATTACAGATTGTATTCGCATCGCGGGTTCGATGGAGATCTTCACCAAAAGAGCACATCCACGAAATTTAATGTGTACCAAGGAAAAAAAAAAAAGCAAAATACTGCGAAATCGCGATAGACATGCAATTCTTTAATAACCTGACAACCAGAATAATTATAACAAGAAACGACTTACCTCGACGGCGTACGATTTGTTTCTCATGCTGGCCTGCATAACGCCGGTAATGCACTAGGTCGTCGTCGTAACTGATCTGCATGACGTGGTTTGATTTTACTGCATTTTCACCCCTCGTAACTAAGCTAAATTCTTCATAGAAGAAAAAAAAAAAGCACATTGCGGAGGCTTTTACGGCAATGGTGATATACTTGTTTTCGTCGCTCGTTTACCGACGCAATTCAATGAAGACGCCCG
Organism: Ixodes ricinus; assembly: GCA_037355805.1. Lineage (NCBI taxonomy): Eukaryota > Metazoa > Arthropoda > Arachnida > Ixodida > Ixodidae > Ixodes > Ixodes ricinus. The sequence continues at coordinate 47,518 of JAZHYW010039236.1, read as the reverse complement.
CTGCAACAGAGGCCAGCAAATCTATCGTGTCGTCTGCTGCCAAAGCCAAGCGGAGTGCAATACTTCAGAAATGGCTTTCATCGTTGCAATGCGACACTGAGACGACAAGAACATCTTCATAATTCGATATCAAGAAGTTAGGTTGCTTACAAAAAATTATTTACTTACTTGTAAGCGAAAATCTAGCCTCATGTGGAGTCTCCATGCATTAGTCCATAGCAACGTCCCTAGCAACGGTTTGTTTGGACCCAGACGCCATGTTGTGACGTCATCACTTACGGAGTCAATATGATATTGTCATATTGCAAGAAACCTAGCTTTATGATGGCATTGGAAATAGTGAATATTTTACATCTTTATTTACAGCGTTTCGTAGAAATCGTCATTATATTTCCGGGATACAATATACACGAACTGAGCTCTGTTACGTCAAGGCGCGGTGGTGGCGCGTCGGGCACACTTTCGGTCTGGGGCTCTGGGCGGAAGTCACCAGGCGGGGCGTGCATTCCTGTGCTGTTTTGGAAGAAACCAGACAAAAATCTGCCTTCTCGTTAAAACACCACGACCAGGGTTGTACCAAAAGAGTCGGGAAAGGTTTGAGGGTCAGTTTCCATGTGTTGTCTGCCTGCTCGGTTCGTCCGAGAACGTGGATAGGGGATGTGAAAAAGAAAACCAGACGCTTCGCAACCAGGAATGCTTGCGCGGGAAGCACTTTGGGTTAAATCCACTGATATCTGTGGTCGGTAGAATTATTTGTTTTGTTTCAACATGAACGCGGGAAGACCGCCAAGTTGTACGGACCACCTACGGACTACGTTCAGTGCGTCATAAAGTTCAAACGACCGCCTGATCGTTGGAGCTGTCGTCTGCTCTCTCAAACGTTTCTGCTTGCTGTCGTCTGCTCGTTCAAACGACAGCGGCCCGTAGACCAAACGTTGACCCGGTAATTGCGTTAAGACACAAGTGCAGGCCTCAAAAGACTGTTAAGTTTGAAGGTTGGTTGGGGTAAGGAGGCTCGGTGTCAACAGTAGATACAAGTAGATGTTGATCATTGTTGCCAGTGGCCATCGCCGACCTATTATGCCTGATTCACTAGGTCCGATTCCGCTTGCGATTTTCAGTATCAACGTCGACATCTCAGCTACAGTTCACGCTTTTGCAGCCCGAGCGACGTCGCGACTGAAAATTGCGAGCGAAATCTCATCATGCGAATCAGGCTTTAGCGTCCAGTCTTCGGCGTCCACGCGGAATCAATCGCCGTATGTCACATTATTCACGCGAAGTTTTGCGGTGTAACGAGCCTCGTTAATTTTGCTGAGGCCACTCAAGTAGTCAGGCATTGCCAGGAACACGTAGAATCAACAATTTCAACGCGAAAAAGGGCAGGGGGACTTGCACCAACGCCGACAACGTCGCATTACAATGGTTGGTTTATGAACGACGGCGAGCTTCTTGCCTACACTCCATCGCGCATGCGCGGCGCCAGTGACGTCCGCTAGGGCGCTTCGTTGTTTTTGTTTTTTGTTGCAAAGATGAGTTGGTCTATAGAATAGGTGTACTGAGAGCTTGCAAACAGTCAATGAATGATCACAGTCGAAATGATTTGGAGGCGTATCAAGAAAATGTCCGGGTTGAGGCACCGTCAGGCGACGGGTTCAACTTTAAAATTAGCATATGAACCCCTTCTCCCCCGCTTCAGATGCAGCTCTCTTTGTGAAACACTTAAATTTATTTGAAGATGAACTTGACGTGACGAAATATCGCGTGAAGTTATACGGTAATCTTAATCTACCGGGGGGGGGGGGAAAACTGACTGGATATCGGGTCGCATGAACAGCGAAAGTTCGTGCTCACGTCAAACAAAGCGTCTTGTTTGTTTAACTTATTAGATTTCAACGATTTTGCACAAAACAGTATATTTGCGAACTGTTCTGGTAATATTCTGGATCTCGCTTTATATAACTTTCTTATCTTGGAAGCGAATCGTGCACGATTCGCTTCCAAGATTTGTCAAATCTCAAAATATTTTTATTGTTTTTTTCTCCTTAATATTCATCGGATTGTCCACGTGTGGACGATCCGCTGATCGTTGCTGACGCTTATCACCCACCACATAGTCTCATTTTCTCTGTTTTTAAGATCAAGGTTTTCGTCTGGTGCACTATGGTACGCATACAACGTTGCGATTACTTTGGTTTATACAGATTTTAAGCAATATGTTTGGTCTGATGTCTTACAATACTCTTATGTAGATTTGATGGTGGATAGTTTCGAGCTCGAACTGTCATTTTTCTCGCCGGAACTGAACCGGAACTGAACTGAAAGCCATGAAACCTAACCTAACCGATAAAAAATGAAAGCAGTTTACAACTCCCTGTGACGCCGAATTAGAGCGCAGCTCTTGAGGAGGAGGAAGGGAAGGTACCAAGGGGAGGGGGGCTCCCTCTTCCTCTCCTGCTCGGCTCCCATTTAGGGAAACATTTCCGCTAAATTTAGCGGAAAAATTTCCCGCTAAGTTTAGCGGGAAATTTTTCCACTAGATTTAGCGGGGAATTTTTCCGCTAAATTTGGCGGACATTTTTTCTGCTAAATTTGGCGGGAAAACTTTTCCGCTAGATCTGGCGGAAATTTTTTCCGCTAGATCTAGCGGGGATTATTCCGCTAGATTGGGAAATTTTCCGCTAAATTTAGCGGGAAATTTATTTCGCTAACTTTAGTGGGGAAGTTTTCCCGCTAAATTTAGCGGGGAAAGTTTTTCGCTAAATTTAGGGGGAATTTTTACCGCCAAATTTCGCGGGGAAATTTTTCCTCTAAATTTAGAGGGGAAGTTTTCCCGCTAAATTTAGCCGGGAAAATTTTCCGCTAAATTTAGAGGGGAATTTTTCTGCCAAATTTAGCGGGAAAATTTTTCCGCTAAATTTAGAGGGAATTTTTCCCGCTAAATCTAGCAGACCAAATTTTCTCCTCCTCCTTCTTGTCCCTCGTGACCCTGTGATGTCATATGTGTTGTAAAAATAGGAAACGTCCCATAATGCAACGCGCGGTTACGGCGACGGCGACGCCGCTCAAGCCAGAAATGGGTGCCTTAGAGCTTCGCTCTAAAACTTGGGTTCGACATTCTGGTGAACCGTCTCATTCCACTTATATTCACTAGAAGTGGTCCCGAAGTGGCAACATATATTGTGTTACACGAGCCGGCGTGGCATGCTGTCGGATATTGCGATCCTGGCGGGCGAACGTAAAAGTGTTGCACGAAAAAGGCGGGCAGGCACAGGGGTCGAACTGTCATCGCGACATCCTATCTCCTGTCTGCCTTGATTTCTGTCGACTGTCTGGCTGCAGAGGGACCTAGAGCAGAACGGACGTCTGCCGCACAAACCTCCGCTGATGTGCCACCGCCACGATCGCGGCAGGCGACATCACGACACTTCTTTGACATCGTCAAGCTGAAATCGAGGAACCAGTTCTAAGGACGCGCTCCAGGCACAATAAGAATAAGAATAATAATAAAAACAAAAAAAAAACAAGCGCAAGTGTGACTGCAACTTATGCAAATAAATCACTCATGAAGAAAAGTACTTGGCCGTTAATTGAAAAAGTAACCGTTACTTTCCGATTATTTCCGATTTTGAAAACAAAAGATTTTTCTCCTGTTTGAAAACGGGTTTCTTGTACTCTCCATTAGTCGATTACACTCACCGAACTAGAAGCTATATATCACGGATAGCAGCACGGATTTTGGCGAAGCATTAGCAAATGGCTGGAGATGGTCTTTTGGGCCAATGGCCAAAAAGTGGCCATTCATCGGCCAATGCTAGGTACGTTGGCAGATGGCCAGTGGCCATTGACCACTGGCCTGGCCAAAGAAAGGCCAGTCATCGGCCAACAGCGGGCCACTGTCTGGTCACTGGCCAAAGGATCATTGCCAGCCATTGGCTAGTGATTGGCCAAATCTTTGTTGCTTGGATATTTGTCAGTCCACCAATTTTTGTAGACAATCGCTCATGTCGGAGATTTGGTTCGACGATTCCCTCTTAGGGAACTTGCACAAACAAAGAACGCCATAAAGGAGAGAAAAAAGGAGTAGCAGTAGTAGAATAAGTGTACCTGTTTGCACAGCGACCAATCACAGCGCAGGAGGACGGTGCCAAACTCGACCCGGCCAATCACAGCGCAGCAGGGCGGGGCCTCCTACCCAATCAATCAATCAATCATTTTTATTTACATCATCATCAAATAGTGGTGTGGGCTGCAGAGGCAAAAAGTCAAAACAGTTTTGACTTGACAAGGCCTCTGCAGCCTCACAATTGGCATACGGTAACAAACAACAGCAACCAGGGAAAAACATGCAAACAGCGACATGGAAAAAAAAAAAGAAGAAAACATTTATATACTCTATTTGCTGCTAGAGGAAGGCTTTGGCCCCTCTCCCATTCCAGTGACAGGTCGTGGGCATCGATGGTCACGCCTACAGCGGTACCGACCTTGGAGGCCCCGCCCACAGGGCATTGGCCAGTGACCAATCGGAGCTCCTCGAGGTTCTGCCTTCAAGACACGTACGCGGTATAAATGTGAAATCATGTCCGCGGCGCGTGCCAGACGCGTGGGAAGGACGCGTAGCAAAGATGTCATCACCAGGTGTGGACAGCGGCTGTCATCACCTGACAGCAGCCACGTGATTTCTCCGGGTTCGAACTGCGTCCGACAGTGGGCGCTATAGGATTTGAGTTGCGGCGCGGGAAAGTGGATTTGAGGGCGTCTCACGTGATGTCAGAGGGTTCGTGCTGATTCCGACAGAGGGCGCCAGGCGCTATGGGATTTGAATTTCGGAGCGGGAAAGTGGATTTGCAGGGCATCATGCGCTGCGGTCACACGACGACGAAGGTCATGTGATATTATTTGAATTGCTTGGCGGTAAATGTTTTATTCGCAAAAAAGGGTTCTGCGGCGGTTGGGAATCGACCTCGATACCTTCTGTACAGCAGTCGGACACTCTACCCTAGTTGTCCGCGTGTCGCGCAATTCAGATCACGTGTTAAAGCTGTCGTGCCTTTTGGCTTTTGTAACCTGGTTTAAATGAAGGTGAAATATCAATACGGTTTCGGTCCCGCGTATCTTGCACATCATTGTTGATTAAATTTCATTACGATATTGCGCTTGGAATTGAGTCCGGAAAAGAGGTTCACCGTGTTTTTCTCGATTAGTGCAGGGCATTTGATAAAGTGGATCACTCTTTCTTACTGAAAAGTTACACGTTTTGAATACTGATCCTGATGTTTGTTTCTAGCTAGGAAACTACCTTTTCCGATGGAAAGCCACGTGTGATTTTAAATGTTCACTCATCAAGTACTGTAACCGTTACATCTAAAGTCCAACAGGGCTCGGTCTTCGATTCTCCTCGTTTTCTAACGTACATTAGTGATATTTGTTTAAATATTTCTTCGTGACTTAAACTCTTCGCTGATGATATTATTCTATACAGGACGTTTAGCGATAATGATGAAGATTATTTTGAACTTGAATGAGATATAAATTGAGTATCGACCTGGTGTAGTGAGTAGCGCGTGAAACGTAATGTAAGTAAATTGAATGGTAAGGTTTCCAGAAAAAGAAAAATTACAGAAGACATGTGCTAATTATTAAGTACAAACACATCGATAGAACTAATTTAATTCTTATCTCAGTATTACTTTTCTACTGACCTGTCATGGGCCAATAATATCAATGCGATAACAAAAAACAAAAAAAAAGCAAACAGCCTGTTGAGATTCTTCTGTCTGAATTACAAGCATCCTCCTGAGGACGCCAGAGGATTTGCCACGCTGGTCCCTTAGCGAGTATACGCTTGATCTGAATGCTCTGAATTGCTAAGCGTTGCTATAAGCAATGCCTCTCGCGTCTTCATCTGAGTATAAAATGTTGAAATGTGGAGGCAATGGTTCCGCCATTCATTCATAAAAGTTCAACTATGCGCCCAGAGTTGCTTTTCTGCGTTGCCTAAGCGTGGCCTTGCTAAATTTTGGGGTCACCGCGTAAATCTTTGTAAAGGTCCAGTGAATTTTGTGAATAGGCGCCATATGGTATTCAAACTGTGAAGTGGTCATCGTTAAATTTGCTAACATCTGGTTGTAAACGCTTCTACCCGCTAAATTTGGGCGTCATGTGACGGTTTCTTAACACCAGCTAGGTCCCGAAAAATTGGGGTGGGGTGACGGTAGAACTTTGGAGTTGGCGGACGTGCTAAATCTTCGCATCCGTACGCTACTCATAAAGTGTCAAAATAAAGCTGCATTTTTTTATTCCAGTTAGTTTTCTACATTTTTAATACTTATAAACCAGTACTGTTGAAGCAAATAATCAAAGACATGCTTGTCAACTTCACAGCCCATTTGAAAAACTCTGCAAAGTGTTAAATGTTTTGGAGTACAACATGTAAGAAAAGATATAAAGAGTCGCCAAACAGGGTCAAGAACAAAAGTTGGGTTCACGCTTGATAATCTAGAACTGCATATTAACAAAGCAACTGTTTACAAACATCACAATAGAAGACATTTAGCAACACTCACCTCAGAATAAAATAAAATATTTACAAACGTGTCGAGACATGCGTTTAATTCACAATGAGAACCACCGCAGGGGGCACATTTTGTTCTAATGATCGGGAATCAAGCTGTCTAACTAGTTCAGCCAATTTCCTACTGTTGTGATCGGACAGCGTCCTATGAGATAACCTGGGGGTACATTTTGGGTAATGATTGAGAATCAAGCTCTCTAAGTAGTTCATTCAATTTTTAACCCTCAAATATAATTTTATTTCCTAATAAATCTATAGCTTGCGGTTGGTGGGTTGTTTTTCTTGTCCTCATCTAACTCAAGCTACTCAAGAAATTTATGATCGCATCTCAGCTAACTCCTTGACGATGTCGTTCACAAATAGTTTATAATAAAAGAGAGCACGAAACAAAAAAAGGATCCTCTAAATCTCGTAGACGAAGCAGTGAAACATATCTTACCTGTTCCTTGTGAGAAACGAGTCGACTACGCAAGTTTCCTCCCGTCCTTTTTGTAGCAAAATAACTTCATTGATTTCAGGCTCCAAACCCTCAGAAGTCGAGTACATCCTCTTAGGAACGGGTTGGGCTGGAAGATTTATATTCCTGACTAGTTTCTGTAACTTTCTCAACACTGCAAAAATAAATACTAAACGTACTTACTGCTAAAAAAAAGATGAGAACCTACAATTAAAAAAACCTAAATTGATACTGCTTCTTTAGTTCTAACACACCTTCGGCAAAAAGAACTGTAGAGTATTAAAAACATAAAAGACATTTCATCCACTAATTCGAAGCGATCCGTGGTATCGATAATTCGAAGCTTAGTCTAAGACATCTGTTGGCTTTTCTAATAAAACAAGTGCCTAAGCTGATATAATAAATCAGCATTGTTCTCTAAAATGGTTAAATTGCTAAGGGAAATTTAATATTTATCTTTGCTCTGAACATGGATTATAAGATTAGCTTGGAATAAGCGTAGGTGATTAGTGTGCTTTAGGTAGGCCTTCTTCATGCTCGGGAGAATGAAAGTGGCGCCCAAAAATGTACCCACCGTTAATTGTTTGAGTCTCGGTTGTAAAAAGTTATAAAAATCTCAGATTACTCTCTTAAAAGCGTAGAGGAGCTCAAGCAGAAAGACGACTTTTACCTTGCGAGGTACTTGTGTGCGGGGGATATACATTCAAAAAATTTTATATACAAAGATTAACGCAATCCATATTCGTTTCAATTAGACAGGGGTGATCCTAAGGAATTTATACCGAGCGGCTTACGAAATGACAAATATCAGCGTATTTAATTTGCATATGAAAATGAAGAAAAGCAAATTAGCGATTGGACGAGGTTTCTACAAGGTCGGCCCGCGCAATATCAGACCGTCTAGCGGGAAGCCTGCGTGTGACCTGAATCGAGATATTTCTTTCTGCTAAGCGGCCTGATATTGCGTGGTCCCACCTTGGAGAAACCCCGTCCGCTTGCTTATAGACCATTTGCTATATTACCAAAGCATCAAAGAGAATGCAGGGATTGGTGTTCCACGCGCCACACGTGCACGCCTTCCCTGTATAAAAGATTCGAAGTAAATAACCAAAATAAAGCGTTGACGAACGCGCGTGCAAGATGCCATTTGTTTTAGGTATTTGCTTTAGAAAAGTTACTACTGCTGAGGCCAGCACGTGCGGCGCGTGGAACACCAATCCCTGCAATCTCCTTGATGCTTGCAGACAGTAATAGTCTATATAGCAATAGGTCTACTTGCTTTTTCTTCAATTTCGTAGGCAAATTAAATACGCCGTTAGTCGTCCTTTCGTAAGCCGCTTGGTAGAAACTCCAGAGGATCACCCCCTGTCTAATCAAAACGACAATGGATTGCGTCAATCTGTGTATATAACATTTTTTAAATGTCTATTCCCCGCAAACAAGGTCCTCGCAGGGTAAAATTCGTCTTTCTGTTTGGGCTCCTCTAAGGTTGTCAGAGAGAATCTGAGATTTTTAGAACTTTCTACAACCGAGACTCAAACATTTAACGGGGAGTAAATTTTTAGGCGCACACTTACATTCTCCCGAGCATGAAGAAGGCCCACCTAAAGCACACTAATCACCTAGACTTATTCCAAGGTAATATTATAATCTATACTGAGAGCCAAGAAAAATATTGAACTTACCTTATTTGTGTACCATTTTAGGGAACAACGCTGATATATAATATCAGCTTAGGCATTTATTTTATTAAAAGTCAACGAATGTCTTAGACTAAGCTTCGAATTATCGATACCACGGATCGCTTCAGAATTAGTGGGGAAATGTCTTTTTTTTAATACTGCACATTTCTCTTTGCCGAAAGTGTGTTCGAACTGAAGAGCAGTACCATTTTCGGTTTTTTAGTTGTGGTAGACTCCGAGGAAAAAGTCAGACCTATCATGTCTCACTTTTTTTTTAACAGTAGGTAGGTTATGTATACACCTCTACAGTGTTGAGATAGTTACAGAAACTAGTCTGGAATATAAATCTTGCAGCCCAATCTGTTCCTGTACTTGACTTCTGAGGGTTCGGAGCCTGAAACAAACGAAATTGTTTTGCTACAAAAAGGACGGGTGGAAACCTGCGTAGTCGCCTCGTTTCTTACAAGAAATAGGTAAGGTGTGTTTCATTGGTTTGTCTACGAGATTTAGAGGATCCATTTTTTGTTTCATGGTCCCTTTTATTGCAAAACATTTGTGATTGACATCGTCAAGTAGTTAGCTGAGATGCGATCATGGATTCTGGAGCAGATCAAGTAAGATAAAGACAAGAAAAATACACCACCAACCGCACACTATAGATTTACTAGAAAATAAAATTATATTCCAGAGTTGAAAATTGTCTGAACTACTCAGAGAGCTTGATTCTGATCATTAGACCAAAATGTACCCCAAGTTATCTCATGGGACGCTGTCCGGTCACAACGGTAGAAAATTGGCTGAACTACGTTAGACAGCTTGATTCCCGATCATTAGATCAAAATGTCCCCTTGCGGTGGTTCTAATTGTGAATTAAACGCATGTCTCGACACGTTTGTAAATATTTAATTTTATTCTGAAGTGAGTTTTGCTAAATGTCTTCTCTTGTGATGTTTGTGAATAGTTGCTTTGTCAATATGCAGTTTTAAGTTATCGATTGTGAACCCAACTTTTTTCTTGACCTTGTTTGGCGACTCTTTATATATATTCTTACATGATGTACTCCAAAACATTTAACACTTTCCCAGGCAGCACGCCGACAATGGGCCAGCGTCGGGAGAATATTGCTGACCCTATCGGCCCAGTTTCATGTTTTGCACCACGGACCAGTATTGAGCCAATAACGGTTAAAGATCGTTCTAAAAATGGGCCAGAATCGGCGATATCATTCGAGTTCTGGGCAGATATGCGTGAATATCGGTTAACATGGCCGCGGTCGCTGCGGTGTCAGCGAACTTGAGCCAAGCCAACGTTACTAGAACCGATCAGTTGGGAGACTGCCATAGAGCCTGCTCTGAAGAAGTGGCACCGATGCGTACTCGAGAACCGAGCTAATGGCGATCGCAACGTCGCCATTTCTCCCGCACCGGCCACTCGAGGAACTATACGTGACTTCTATTTTGGCTTTAATCGGCCATTTTGGCTCCGAAACAGATGCGGTGGAAGGAGCTTCAAGGGTGCCACCCCCGACTACAAAGGGGACGCGCCGCGAATTACTGCCGAAGTTAGGATGCGCCTACGTCGCGACGCGCTACCTGAAATCTCCGCTGAGACATGGTTGTATAAAAACAATATTAATTGTGCCGAAAACCTTATAAACTAAAGGTTTGAGAAAACATCACGCGCCCCACGTTTTGTACTAATCTCCAATAAAAGTCGCTACAAAAATTTTTTTCTTCCTTTCTTTGTACGGAAAAACCCAGTTCGAGCCACTGATTGCCCGGCGCGCCCTCGGCGCGGCCTGTGGCAACAGCGGCGGCCGTCGCGATTGGCCGGCGCGATTGACCGATTCAGTAATCGTTTTAGAAACGGTCAAGAATCCCTAATACCGGCCGATATTAGCGTCGAGATGTTTTGGTGGCGCCCTCCTATGGTTACCTTTCGTGACGTCATTACCCTGTGAACAACAAGTTCGATGGTGTTTATATTTAGCATGGCGGAAGCTGGAAATCATTGCGCTTTTAAACCAATACTGCCAACACCGTCAAAATCGAAGTACTTACATTACTCTTATTTCCGTTGATGAGGAATCCTTTGCTGACGTCAAAATCAGCATTTGGTTAATCGTGGAGGGCCGACCACCGGGGCGCTTTCGATCGGTCACGTCGCCAATAGCCGGTTCAGACCGGAGAAATTACCGGAAAACGGCGTTGGATACTGTATATCAGCGTGGCGTTGGCGGACCCAAGTGATGTTCCGCCGACATCGGCCACATCACAGTAATACTGGCCCGATCTTTACGATCCAGTGCCAATATCGGCAGTATCAACATGATATTGGTCCGATTTCTCCGATATGACACCAATATTGGCGCAATACTGTGTGCTGCCTGGGTTGCAGAGTCTTTCGAATGGGCTTTAAAATTGACAATCATGTCTTTAAATATTTGCTTCGACATTTTTGGTTTATAAGTATTCAGAGTGTAGAAAACTATCTGGAATAAAGAAACAAATGGAGCACTATGTTGACACTTCATGAGCAGCATATGGATGCGCCCCCTCTCCGTACCTGAGCGTGTCAGCTCCACGGTTATCCCTCTAGTCAACTAATAAAAAGCGACCCGGGGCGGATACTTGAACTTTTTTTATCAACGGGCAGCGTCAGGCTCGACATTTCTCACACAGCCCTAAGCTTATCTTTTTTGGTCAACCAAGAGAAAACATCCCCGGTTGGATACTTAAACATTTTTACCTACAGATGCCGCTGCCCATACCAACAGGGACACGTCCGTGCTGAGTGATCATGAGATGACGCCCAAATTTAGTAGGCTGAGGCATTTACCCTCAGATGGCACCAAATTTGTCAAAAACCACGTCAAAGTTTTAACACTTGATGACGGATATCCCACAATTTGCTGGGCCTGTTCAAAGTTTTACTCGCTGAGCCCGAAATTTTATTAATGCCACTTCAGAATTTTACGCGTTGGGGCCAGTCCCCAATATATGGCAGTGACACTCCAAAACTTCACGCTGGGTCACAACTTAGCACGGTCTGTGAGTTTCAAAGTTTTACCGTCACCCCCCCCCAAATTTAGATGGACCCTGCGGGCCACGTGTGCTAAGGGTCCGTCTAATGACAGCCAAATTTAGTGGGTCTAAGTTTTTACCACCAGATGTCAGCAAATTTAGCGAGGAGCACTTCAAAGTTCTAACACTAGATGGCGTCTATCCCAAACTTCACTGGGTCAAGCACGATCTGTGAGCTTCAGAACTTTGCGCTGGGCCCCAAAAATTACCAGGGGCAGTTCAAAGATTTACACTTAGCCAAGATTTAGCACGGTCCGCGAGCTTCAAAATTTTACCGTCACCCCACCCCCAATTTTTCGCGACCTAGCTGGTGTTAAGAAACCGTCACATGACGCCCAAATTTAGCGGGTAGAAGCGTTTACAACCAGATGTTAGCAAATTTAACGATGTCCACTTCACAGTTTGAACACCAGATGGTGCCTATTCACAAAATTCACTGAACCTTTACTAAGATTTACGCGGTGACCCCAAAATTTAGCAAGGCCACGCTTAGCCAACGCAGAAAAGCAACTCTGGGCGCATAGTTGAACTTTTATGAATGAATGGCGGAACCATTGCCTCCACATTTCAACAATTTATACTCAGATGAAGACGCGAGAGGCATTGCTTATAGCAACGCTTAGCAATTCAGAGCATTCAGATCAATCGTATACTCGCTAAGGGACCAGCGGGGCAAATCCTGTGGCGTCCTCAGGAGGATGCTCGTAATTCAGACACAAGAATCTCAACAGGCTGTTCGCTTTTTTTGCTTTTTTTGTTATCGCATTGATATGGTTGGCCCATGACAGGTCACTTGAAAAGTAATACTGAGATAAGAATTAAATTGGTTCTATCGATGTGTTTGTTTTTAATAATTAGCACATAGCTTCTGTAAATTTTCTTTTTGTGGAAACCTTACCATTCAATTTACTTACATTACGTTTCGCACGCTTGTCACTACACCAGTTTGATACTCAATTTATGTCTCATTCAAGTTCAAAATAATCTTCATCATTATCGCAAAAAATCAAATCGCTAAATAGAATAACATCCTCAGCGAAGAGTTTAAGACGCGAAGAAATATTTAAACAAATATCACTTATGTACGTACGTTAGAATACAAGGAGGATCCAAGACCGAGCCCTGTGGGACTTTAGATGTAACGGTTACAGTATTTGATGAGTGAACATTTAAAATCACACGCAGCTTTCCATCGGAAAAGGTAGTTGCCAATCTAGAAACAAACATCAGGATCAATATTAAAAAAATTCAACTGTTCAGTAATAAACAGTGATCCACTTTATCAAATGCCATGCACATATTGAGAAGAACACGGTGAACCTCTCTTCCGGAAATCCAAGTGCAATATCGTAATGAAAGTTAACCAATAAGGATGTGAAAGATACACGGAACCGGAACCGTATTGATATTTCACCTTTATTTAATCCAGGTTACAAAAGCCAAGTGGCAAGACAGCTTTAGCTTGTGATCTGAATTGCGCGGATTACGGACAACTTGCACGAGTTAAGATCTCGGAAAAACAGCTCAAAACAACAACAAAAAAAAAGAAAAGAGAGAAGCAGCTCAGGCGGTAGAATGTCAGACTGCTGTAGGGTGATTCCAGGTCAGTTCATGCAATGATGGTCCAGGTCATGATTTAGATATTTTTGTTAAAAATATATATGAAAGCCATGTTCTTGGGAGGAACATTGAGCTATATATGAACGCTGCAACATTTTTTTTCCACAGCGATATAAAATAGAGAAGCTGGAGGCGTGGAAATTGAGAAGATTTCACGATGCTAATTTTTGCACAGTCGTCATTTCCTCATCGAAGCTTTCACGTTACCATAACTTTTTAATACCCTTTACAAAAGATATACAACACATACACAAAAAATTAACAATATCAATCAAATATTTATATGCAAACAAAAAAATCAAACATAGCATAAAAACGCGTTTTATAGGCATATTCACAATTTTTTTGAAAATAAACCATCTTTCATAATATTTCACAAATTATATCAAAATGCGCGTCTTTAAATATTCTTTACGAATATGTCAAAATAATATGCCCACCATTAATTGTCTTTTTGTTATTAAAGCAGAAACGCAGCTGATTTCTCAAAATGTGGCAAGATTGGGCGTCGAGATTTAAAAAACTCCATCTTTTGTTTTTTTCAAACTCCCCTTGGAACTTTGCAGTGACTTGAACTAACTTGTGATGGCAAAACATTGAGTAACGTATGACCTCAAGACGGGGAAAGCTACGACAAACCTTCACTCGGAGCGAGCTGACGTCTTCGTCATAGCGGTTTTGCCGCACAGCACCAAACATTTTGAGCTTTAGTTTTGGCATGTATTTTATATTCAACGATATTTCAATGGAATGCCTGCGGTCTCCCAGCACACATGTCAGGTTTTGGACAATTCCTCTATCAACATTACTTTCGCATCATAATCACATGTCAGGCACGTATTCCTGAAACATTTAGGCTTTCAGGATGCGAAATATTTACATCTCTGTGGTCAAATGGACCTAGTCAAGTTATGCTCGCCATAGGCAAGGTCCTGGCGAATGTCAATGTTCGAACTCCCCCTCATACAAATAATGAATACGTATGCCAAAAGTAAAAAAAAAAAATGGTAGCCGTTCCTTTTTACTAATAGCAGCGTACGTATCACCACGTTCAAAATTTTGATGATGCTCACTTTGAAACGGTAGTTAAGAGCTACGCTCCTCCCTTTATGGTGTCAAGCGACTTCAACGTTCCTCATCCAATATGTGGTGGCTCTCACATAAGCAACCATGGCAACAGACTATTGGAATTATGAAACCTGCACAGCCTGAATATCTTGAACGACGGCAGACCGATATATCTACGAGGCACTACGTATATGCAGCTGCCTTGACCTCATATTCGTCTCTCATGAACTTATGACCTATAGTCTCTGGTTTTCCTATGTTAAAACACGTGGCAATGACCATATTCCAACTTACGCCATCCTGAAGGGATTTTGAAGTCGGAAGTCTCACAATATCACCCATCGTATAAATTGGCAAGCCTACCAAACGTCAATGGGAGCTTTGTTTAATCTCCTACAAGCTTGCAAGACCTCAGTGCTGCTGTGGTCGCTGCGACAAAAAGTGAAAACAACAATTGCAATCTTCCTGCAACCCGAACCGCCATTGATGGCAAAACGAACGTTTTCGCGCAATCCGCCGTAGTTCGGAAAGAAAGTACAGAAGAACCAAGGATTTAAAAGATCTACGTGAGTCTCGACGAGCGCAGAAAAAAGTAAGTCGACATTTAGGAAAACTGGGAAGAATGAAATGGAGAACAAATTGTGCAAAACTCTACCCAAGAAACCCATTTACGGGAGTGTGGCGCATGGCTCGCGGACAACGAGTACCCCAGCAGCAATGATCCCCTTTTCGTGCTATATTTCTACACCTTAATATATCCGAGGTGAATGTTCCGGAGAAGTTCTGCAGGTACGTTACGAAACACCAAGTAGGCTATAACTCACCTCCCGGTCTCGTGAAAGGAAATATACCAGCGTCCTTCGACGACAAAATTAGTCTGCTCATTAGGCAGAATGAGCTTCTGGCTGCTTCGGCAATGGCGAAGCAGACCTTGACTCCGGGACCTAACGGTACACCCTACAGCGCCCTCGCCAATCTGGGCCCCCGCGGTAAAAAACTACTGCTTGATTTTTTCAACAATTCTTGGGACACGGGCCAAATAGCTACCCCATGGAAGGCTGCGCGCATGCTACCCATTTTTAAACCAGAAGTATCTCTGTACGAGATTGCTTCTTATAGGCCAATAGCTTTATCGAGTGGCATGGGAAAGCTAATATAGAGAATGATAAATTTCCGCCTCGAATGGTACCTGGAAAATAACGACAGTTATCCGAAAATAATGTCTGGTTTTTGACGTGGAAGAAGTTTCCTGGACAGTGTCATCAACCGCATCGACGTTCGTGGAACAGCACAATGCCCAGCGACGGATAACGATCGCTGCATTCCTTGATTTGAAAGGTGCGTATGACAACTTCACTCACGAGACCGTTCTTAATGCGCTAGAAGAACTTGGCATTGGAGGGCGCTTGGACAATTGGTTAGAGAGTTACTTGACGAACAGATATATTTACCTATCAACCGTTGAGGAAAATACAGGTTCTCACATTCTCAACAAGAGGAGTACCAGAGGACGGTGCATTAGGCCAAATTTTGTTCAATGTGGTGCTCATCAATCTTGCCCAGGCATTACTGAGAACGGCGCACGCATCCATCTATGCCGACGATATTTGTATCTGGGCGACCGGTGTCGCACGTCCACATATACGGGCAAGATTTCAGAGCGCTCTCAAAGTAATTCATAAATATCTAGCAGAACGTGAAATTTAGATATCAACTTCCGAGTCAGCTGCCATTACATTTTCTCGCAGGTGCATGGACCGATACTCCATTACCATAAAGAGGGGGGGAATTACGTACGTCCGAAAGCATACATTTCTTGTAGTAACCTTGGACCGTGGCCTAAAGTGGTGTGGACCCCTCATGTATCACGACTAAAATGCAAGCTGACGTCGATAGTGCATTTCATGCATTTCATTAGTGGCATAACATGGGGTGCAACAGTAGGGTATCTAAAGCGTCTGTTCGAGGCCTTCTTTCTTGGTCTTCTCAGATACAGCCTACCACTTTTCAACAATACCTGCATCACCAACCTTCGAGTTCTCCAAAGCAGAGGCGCAAGCTCTACGAGTATGTCTAGGGTTACCCCGATCAGCTTCGACATCCGGAAAGATTTCGGAGGCTCGCAGGCTCCCTATTGTAGCATACATGGTACAAGAGACCTTGCGACTACATTTAGGCACATGACAAGACACTCCAGACACCACTTAACTACGTTGCATGTAAAGTGGTACGGAAATGAAAATCGAAATATTCAAATTTCGTTCGGAAATGAGTCAAGCATGACGGATAATAACCGTAAATGATAATCGTACGTTTGTATTTTGAACGACTGGCTATATTTTTTGTTCTAAACGGTGCACTGAAGCAAGCGCTCGAAGAGAAGCGAACGGAGAGCGCGATGCGTCATGGAATATCCGGTGCAAACAAAAGAAAAGAAAATAAAGATTCCGCGCATTCGTGACGTAGCAAGGCTGACGTGGTTATGAGCTTTGCCGTTGGTGGCGTTCTCAGCCTTGTGGTGGTTTCAATGCGACCTTTTCCGCTTACTCTCGCCCCCGACCGCCAAGAAGGCATATCCGGTATGGGCGACGAAAAAATATTAAAACGTTTCAAGCTGCAAATAGTAACAAAATGGAGGGAGACAAAACGAGAATGGGTGACGGTTTACGCTTATCTCCTAAATGCATTCTATTGGCGTGGCGACGGCAAAACAATGTTTTCGCCCATGCTGGAGAGTTGTCAGGATATTTCAAGATGGTGGCGCCCTTGTGAAAAAGAGTCTATGGCGTCAACGCGCTTACAACCGAGCCAGTCCGAAGTACCCGTGGGGTGACGAGCGCGTGGCTAGGCCAAAGAGCACGCAGCTTCCACAGCACTGTCAGCTTAGGGGTGAACCGGGTGGGAAAAGCAACTTTTGTCAAAATTTTGAGCGAAGGGCTAATCTTCTAGGGGGAGAATGGCTGTGTCCGGGTACACAAACGAAGGTCCGAGCAAGAGGGAGTCCCTCCTTTCCGCCTTCTTGAACTGTTTGGTACTATGCGCGATTGGTGAGTTGAGAAGGAAAGCTATGAAGGAAAATGTTGAATTCCAAAGAGCGGCGCTGCTCCGATGGAACTTGCTACGTCATGACTACCTAGTAAGTTCCCTAACGTTGCTAGATTACCTCCCAAATAGGCTCCACATGCATCCATTAGGTGCACATTGAAAGATCGCTTAATTAGCTTTAAAATTAGTTTTCTTGTGCCTTTCAACGAAAGACTGGTATTTTTGAGGTTATGCTGCAACATGCAACACATTAAAGCTAAAGCTGAGCGGTGGAATTTCGTTTCCGTACCCCTTTAGGGAGGCCGAAATACAGTTTCTCTAAAGTCATAACTAAATACAATAGTGTTCCAGATGTTTTCGTGGCTCCCTCGGAAAAGGATGGACTTTCTTGGCTTTACAAGTGGCACTGCACATCAAGTGTAAAAAGGCATCGACTCCATCCACTGTCCTGAAACAACTGGCATTAATGGCAATCAATGAAACTTATGGTTTGACAACGAGTGTGTATACCGACGGTTCTTCATCTGGGACAGGCTATGGAGTTGGAATTGTAGTGTCTTCCTACAGCCATTTCATATGTCTCAAAATCGGACACAAAACGACATCAAGTGCATCCGGATTAGCGGCCATACGAGAGGCAATGCAATGCATCATGTCCCAGACACCACAAAGCTCGACAATATTCAGTGACTCAAGGCAGGCACTACAAGTATTAGTCATTCATTAAGCAGAGCACGTACAAACTACTGGTGTACCAGATATTCTGCTTCTGCCACGAAGCAAACAAAAGGGTCATCAAATATCTCTTCAGCGGATACCAGGTAACTTTGGTGTCTCCGGAAATGAGGCAGCAGATAACGCCGCTAAATGAGCTAACAGTGGTAATAAAATATATATGCCTTACTCGAGATGTGACACGAACGTTCTGGTCTAAAACATGGCAAAGTCAATCTCACTGGAATACTGGACGAATGCGAAGTTCCACCACCCCGGGATATACTTTCTGGACATTTAAGTTAAATTCCACGTTCCATCTCGACGTCCGAGACAACTGGAGACTATTCTGCAACGACTGCGGCTTGGCGTGGCATTCGCTCCGCAGTTTCTTTGCCGGGCTGAAAGGAGGGACTCCGCGTACTGCACCAGCTTCGATGGCGAGAGTTTGATTGAAGACACCCTATGCGAATGCCTTCATTTCAACTAGGAACGTCAAGTGCTACGACAAAGTTTAATGACGATAGACCCGAGTACATTCAGCGTGTTCAAAGTTTTAGGGGCATGGGACACAGTAGGCCAGTTCATAAGAGCCACGAAGGCCTTAGTAACATTCCTTACGAGTACGAGTGTGCCGTCCACCCTGTAAATGCCTGTAGATATCTGGTGTGAATAGTGAACGGTAAATTACCATCATTGACAATTTCGCCCCATCCTTCCTTTTCGTCACTATGTCTTTCCTTCCCCCTCCCCTAACACCCTGTACAGAGTAGCAAACTATAACCTGCGTTTAGGTTAACGTCTCTGTCTCTCTCTCATAAACCTATAAATCAATCAACTTTATTTTTTGCATGTATCTCTAAAGCCCAAACTACGAAAAATCCGCAGAGAAAAAGATACTCGCCCCGGATTTACGCCGTTCCAGAATCTACCTGCCTGGTCACTTCGACCACGCAACGACGACGACGTGGACACCACGACGACGACCGACTTGGTCGTGGTCTGTGCGATAACACGAATCTGGGTCAGCTGGGTCCTTATTCGTAGGCCGTGACTCCGCTGTTGTCGCTCTGCTCGAGTTTAATTTTAACGAGATGTACAACGAAAAAAAAGTCGATAGCAACCCTAAACTTTCCTTTAAATTAGCGAATTAGACGTGAATTGTGAATGATACACCTCAACCGACCCGCCACAAACGAAGCGCGGGAGCAGTCACGTGATCCTGGTTACTGCGTCACGACGACGAGCCGTCAGGTGGCGCCACACCATTTTCTCAGGGCCAGAACCATATATATATAGAGAATTTGGCCATTCATTGGGATGTATAGGCGGCAATGAGGAGACGCCATTGACTGAAAGCGTGCTGGGCGTGTTCAAGCGCGTCTTCGCAAATTCGAATGTGGCCAACCAGAAGCCGGAAGTATTACCCTGGCGGTGGTCGAGAGAAACGAAATTAATAAGTTCGTCGGAGTGACTCTCGGTGACTGAAAATATAATGCTCGTTATGTTTCAATCACTGTCATCCAAAATCATGGTGGAAGAGCGCGACTAGCGGAACAATCGACATAATCCGTACGCCAGGCGCCGAGAGCCGGGAATCTGCCATCCGAGCGGTCACACCCTGTTCGAGCAAAACAGAGTTCGAATGGCACATTCGTTTCTTAAATCATTCTGCATGACCATAATCCAAACATCACGTGCACCATATTTTAAACAATGATAGGGTTACTCCATTTACCTCTTACGCGCCTATTAAAACCATATACCTATGATACTTACATCCCGCCAAAGCTGAACGACGAAAACTTCTTCGCCTGCCAACATGGAACGATGTCCGATGCATGTCTTCAAAAGCACTCAACGCAGCTCTACCAGTCGGGGCGCGGCATCGTCACGGAAACTACGATGACCTTGTTTTTGGTGCAGGTTAGTTACTTTAAAAATACCGCATGTTTTCACGATGATGACCCTTGCCTGCTTGCGATGTCGTGCCCCAACGACCTGTTTGATTTGTGTAAAAAAAGCTACTGTGTCTAGTTCTGAACTATAGTTACGTGGCGTTTCTAATGCAGCTTCTCATTCTATCGGGTGATGTAGAACTAAACCCCGGCCCCACAGAAACCATGGAAACCGATAAACTAGAGTCTATTCTAGCAGCTGTGCAGCGAATAGAGGCTGGACAGTCCGCAATGCTAGCTTCAATCACGTCGCTTCAAAACAATCAAAAAACGACCGACGCACTGGTCAATGAACTATTGGAGAGAGTCACTGCGGTCGAGCGCAATCTCGCGGCGGTCCCGTTACAAGCACCCCAGAACCCACCCATTGACAACGATAACACAGTAAACTCTGAGCTCTTGGAAATTAGGACTAGGTGTGACGACGCAGAGAACAGGCTTCGGCGGTCAAATCTTTTGTTTCTTGGCATCCCAGACTCTCATTCTGAATCTTGGCTTCAATCAGAAGAGAAGATACTCGAGTTCTGTAGGGAGAGGCTTGAACTAACGCTAGATGCCAACAATCTTGAACGATCTCATCGTTTAGGTCGTTTTTGCCCTGAGAAAAACAGACCGATTATTGTAAAGTTTCTGAGGTTCAAAGATAAAACCGCAGTCTTGGCATCGGGATCTAAACTGAAGGGCTCCCAATTTGCTGTCCGAGAAGACTTATCACCCTCTGTTCGATTAGCACGGAGTAAGCTGTTTCAATTCGCAACGCCACAAAACGTCCCATTCAAGATTCGTTTCGATAAACTCCGTATGCTAAACAAATGCTTTGTATATGACGCTGCATCAGACCGTGTAAAAGAAGTTTCTGCATAACTACGCTCTGTAATAAGCCCATCTCGTAATGCTCCCAGTTCATTAACACGTACGGTAACAAAAAGTTCGTCATATCACGTTTCTTTCACTAATATTTGCAGCCTCATGCATAAAAGAGAGGAACTGTGCAGTGTATTGGAAGATAGTAATTCTGATATTGCAGTGCTGACCGAGACATGGTTGAAGCCAGATGTTCGCGATGACGAGCTATTTCCCGATCACCTTAATCTCTGTATCTACCGAAAGGACAGGCCACTCCAACGCGGTGGTGGTGTTCTTATCGGAGTCAAAAGGCATATCACTTCGTTCTGCATTCAGTTACAATGCAGTTTGGAAATTACTTGTGTCTGTCTTTGTTCGCCTATAATTAAAACTGTACTTGTTGTCTGCTACAGACCCCCAAATAGTGACTCTGCATTCACAAGTGAATTGCATAAAGTCCTATTGGAGATAACTGAACGTTTTCCAAAAGCGAACCTCCTGTTATTCGGAGATTTCAACTTTCCCAATATAAGCTGGTCAAGTCTAACAGCCGATGCATCACGTGATTCTCGCGAGTTTCTGGAACTATGTTTGCTTTTTAATCTAACCCAGGTCGTTATGAGCCCAACCCGTGGGGATAACATACTTGACCTTGTACTCACGTCCTCCCCTGACCTTGTTCGATTCGTTACCTACAGCAATGGATTCAGTGACCATAAACTTTTGCACATCTCGCTGTCCCTTCCCATTTTGGTTAAGATGCCTGTTAAAAAGGTGATACGGGACTACAGTAGAGCAGATTTCGTGTCAATGAACAGAAATCTGACCACTTTCTTGCAGTCGTATCAAATCCACTTTAATCTAAGGAGTGTGAATGACAACTGGATTTTATATAAAAATGAATTGAATGACCTTATTCAGGCATTTGTACCTACTCTGCGGATCCGAAGTGATGGTTGCCAGCCCTGGTATAACAAAAGACTTAAATCACTTGGTAATAAGAAAAAACGCCTCTTTCGCAAAGCAAGACTGACCAGCTGTTCAAGTATTTGGGAGAAGTATTATGATTGCCTTAAGGATTATATTCATCTAATAAAAGCTTCAAAAAGAAAATATTTTAATCAGGACCTTCCAACTATCCTTCAGAACAACCCCAAAAAGTTTTGGAATATATTAACGTCAAAAAACAACAATGATATTATTCAACTTGTCGATGAGGGTGGCAACCCAGTTGAGGAAAAAATGTGCTCAGAGGTAATGAATACCTTTTAATGCGAATAGCGATTCTTTGGCTACTTCACGCACTTTTCGTCTATGTATCTATCTATCTAGCTATCCTAATCTCTTACGCCGCGGATCGATAAATAGATAAAAAAGACCGGCACCGGCTGGGATTCTGAACCGTTGACCCTTTGATCAGCAGGCAGACGCGCTAACCACAGAGCTATGAAGGCAGTCATTCAACGCACTCTAAACGGTTGTTTATATTTTATCATAGACGCTGTACAGCGCTGTCACAGCTGCCGGTGCGCGCACGTGCCGCACGAGGGCTCATTCCGCCTCGTGAGGCTGAGCACGGCCGCTAGCTCACCCTCTCCCGCGCTCGGGAGAGGGTGATGTAGCGGCCGTGCTCAGCCTCACGAGAGCGGAATGAGCCCTCGTGCATGGAACGCGCGCGCACCGGTAGTTGTGACAGCGCTGTAAAGCGCGTCCTCATGGTAAAGAATATAAACAACCGTTTAAGAGTACCGTTGGTTGAGACTAGCTGAGACGCCAGTAAAGTCTGGTCGGTACCATTTCTGAGTGTTTGTGCGTATGGCGCGTGCTTTGCTCGCCTTCCTAAGCGACACAAACGCACGTGCTGGAGCTGCGAAGAGATCGTGCGTCAGGGCTGTGACAGTGTCAACAAATTTAGAATCGCCTCAAGAGTGGGCTGGCGTATCCTAGAGTGTGCCGGCCACCTGACGAATCGCGCATAATCCTCACCGTTTGATGCTATTCGCATTACACGTAGATAATCAATTCCCAAAGGATGGGTTCTGCTGATCTTTTGCATCCATCTTCACGGACGAGTGTCCTTTAAATGTGCCTAAGCTACCCGCTGTTCTCTACGAGCCCATGGATTCTATCAACGTTTCATCGGCCGGTATTGCCACTCTTATCGATGGGCTCAAGCTTTCATCATCCTCAGGGTCAGATAACATATCATCGAAGATTCTGAAAAATACTAAGATTGTATCTAGTGAGATTTTGCAACTGATATTTAATCAGTCACTATCCGAAGGCTGCCTCCCATCCGATTGGAAAGTAGGTAGGATTGTTCCAGTCCACAAAAGTGATGATCGCTCCTTGCCTTCTAACTATCGTCCCATTTCACTAACTTCCGTTCCATCTAAACTTCTTGAACATATCATTTATTCGCACATAATGTCGCATTTAGATTACAATGACTTCTTCTACCATCACCAACATGGCTTTCGCAAAGGTTACTCTTGTGAGACGCAACTCTTTGAGTTTACACATGACCTTCATTGCAGCCTTCAATCTCGCAACGAAACAGACGCAATATTTTTAGACTTCTCCAAGGCATTTGATCGTGTCCCACATATTCGTTTAATCTCTAAACTTTCTCGCCTTCATCTAGACCCCCAAGTCTTAATGTGGATACGTAATTTTCTTGACTCGCGAATGCAGTACACAGTCTTAAATGGGTACGAATCTGATTTAATTAATGTCACATCTGGCGTGCCCCAGGGCACAGTCCTTGGGCCTCTTCTTTTTCTAATATTTATTAATGACCTTCCAAATTCTATTTCTTCTCACATACGTATTTTTGCAGACGACTGTGTTCTATATCGCGAGATCACTTCACCTACTGACCGCAAACTCATCCAAAAGGACCTAGATAATATCTCTCAGTGGTGTAACAACTGGTTGATGCCACTAAATAAATCCAAATGCAAATTAATCCACTTTTCTCGTAAAAGAGTTCCTTCCTCCTTCCAGTATGTGCTGGGCGACGAGATCACTGAAGAAGTCGATAGGTATAAATATCTCGGTGTCGTACTAACTTCCGATATGACATGGATTAATCACATTAACACAATTTCTTCGGACACAGCAAGGACCCTTGGTTACATCCGGCGTTGCCTGAATGCCGCTCCTCCAAAGCTTAGGAAACTTGCATACGAAACCTTCATTCGACCAAAATTGGAATATGCATCTACAATATGGAATCCGCACCAAAATTACTTGATCAGCCAACTCGAATCAATTCAAAACCGAGCAACCCGCTACATTTTATCAAACTATGACTATAAAAACAGTGTCTCTGCTATGAAAACGAGCCTAAATTTATCAACTCTGGAGGTACGCCGCAAGGTTGCACGTCTTTGCTTACTCCATAAACTTTACCACTACCATCCCACTGTTCGAAGCTCATTCCTGCGCACTCCCGCACGGTCATCTCGTCGGCTCAATAACTCTTACAATTTTCAACGTATATCGGGTTCCAGTAATGCCTTTAACAAATCATTTCTCCCACTCACAATTGTGGACTGGAACAGTGTTCCAGAATCGCTCATTACAATAACTGACCCTGTGGTTTTCAAAAGCTCCATCATGTTGTATTTTTCCACACCTAGTTAAGTTTTTTTAGCTACGTTGCATGAGTGTGCGTTGTTACGTATTTTTATGTTATTGTTTTTTTCATTTCTTGTATAATTTCTTGTGTTGCCCCCTCCTTATGTAATGTCCTCGAAAGAGGACCCTTAAGGATTAATAAATGAAATGAAATTAAAACTGTTTCTCGCTACCACTCCTAGGGGATTCTTTTTCGGCTTCTGGCTGGCTAAGAGAGCATCCCAAGCCCTCTTTCTACTCCTCGTGCACGTCCTGGCTCTGCCCGCTCTTCCCGTTCTATCCACGGCTCTGCTCGGGGCTAATTGGAACCGTTAGCTTGAGAAACGGAGGGGCGTGGCTTGGTATGTTCACGCCAAGTCAGTGGTTCTTCGGAGTCAGTGGCGGATCCAAGGGGGGGGGGGCGACGGGGGCAGCCGCCCCCCCCCAAACTAAGTCGACCCCCCCCCTCCCCCCTTTTCGGAGGGCAATTTGACATGGGTGGACTGGTGCACACGAAAGAATGGGAGAATAGCATCCTTACAAATCTTCCGCCCCCCCCCCCCCCCCCAAAAAAACGGAGTTCTGGATCCGCCCCTGTTCGGAGTGCTTATCGATGAATGCAGCAATCTCATTGGCTGCGAATAAATAATGAGATGCTCGAAACTCGCCACGCCCTGCTCTTCTTAAGCTGCCATCGACTATGGGTTGTTTCGGTCCAGAGCAGATGCATGGACGAATGAGTAATAAAATGCATTAGTGCACCACTTCGGTATTCCTACATTACACTCACGTTCCCCGCATGCTATTCAGCGTGAAATCGAGGACTTCGTGTCACCTTATGTCCACACGCAGCGGACGCTGCGATCTCCGCTGCGATTTACGCCTTCTATCATCGCTGAACCAAACCTAAACGATAAAAAAAAGGCTTACTGACTTGCTCTTTTGACGCTGTTGGCTTGGTCCCTTTAGCTCGCAGCGACGACAGCGTCTAAACTTAAGCTGAAACGAAGTATAGATGGGAAGAAATAAAGGTTCTTCACTTAACGAAACTTACCAGCTGCCGCCACCAACGAGACGCAGTGCTGTACAAAACGGCGCGCCTATTGCCTGAAATGCCAGAAGCTGCCTCACAGCGAAAGGAATCAACTTGGAATCGCAAAACAGGCCTTCTCCAGTTTGCATCGTTCGTACATCTGCTCCATGACGTCACATTAAGCCTTTCAACGTACGTGCCGAGTCTGCCGCATAAATAGATTTTTGAAAGGTCATGCAGCCACGATTGTTCTGTTCGTAGCTTCCGCGCTAAAGAAGATGCACGGAGGTTTCAAAATTTTTTACGACTTAAGTGTATGGCGGCACAGGTACATTTTGTTCTTGCTGAATTTATATGCCCACCACAGCAAAAAGCGACCGCAAACATTGGAGGGATACTGAAATGAAAGATAGAACAATAACAACATTTTTATGCAATGCCTAGGTAGGACACGTATATATAACAAAAAAAAAAATGAAAATCCACGATAAATACAATAAAATAAAAAAAATAGCGGAGCATTTAAGCCGCGAGACGCAATCCTAAGTAAAAGCAACTCTGCTTTAAGTCCCGCCCATTAGCGATAGGTGCTTAGTTGGCTAAGTACCGCTTCTCAGCTTTCATCGGCTGGAAAGATAATTGATGTTTAAAATGTCGGTTTTAAAATTGTTTCTCCGTGTTGTTATAGTATTTCGTTCGACATAGTCTTATGCGTTCGAAACAAAACGATCTAGATCGAGTCATTATTGTTTTTCAAATGATTACGAGATCGCCATTTTCGCTTTGATTTCAAACAAAAGCAAACATGGCTGTTGGCGCTGGTGGCTAGTGACTTTAGTGGCTAGAGCAGTTCCTTACGCCGCGTAGCTCTTTGAGCTCGTCTACTTTGATGAGCGCGAGTCGTTCCACATTCACCGATAGATATTATGGGAAGACCTCCTCGACCGACGTAATTTTTAGCAAACGAACGTCACAAGTACACGCATCGGGAAGCGTTCCGCACGTGCACGCCTTCCTAGCGGGACGGGAGTAGGCCCAGCGTCCTTCCTTCATCGAGAGTTTTGTTTTATCTTAATCTGGCTTGACGTCTTTTTGTTTGCGTGTGTTCATGCTAAATGCAGTCGTCCCTCTCATTTGACTGAGTACAATATATTGTTTGTTTTTTGTTATCGAAATTAGTTCGACAAAATCATTAAATAATAAAGATGACTGTTTACAAAACTCAAGCTCTATTTCTGTAAATTTGTTTTCCGCTGTGGTCTTCAATATTGTATAGATCTGTGAAGTCGTAGGTCATGCTTGAGTTAAGTTCAGACAAAAGGTTTGAAGAGACATTTTTTCAAAGTCCACTAAAATAATTAAATTTTTTGGGAAAATACTTTTTGTCGGTAGAATCGCAATCCGGTATTAGAAAACATTGATCATCAGAGACGGCTTCACTATTACAAAAATATATTATAATAAACAATTTCAGCATAATCTTTTAACCTTGGGAATATTCGTTGATTTTGGCAGAGCGTTCGATCGAATAAATTACCTGACTTTTCTCGACAAGTGAAAATGCTATCGGATACGTGGAATTTCATTATCACTCCTTGCGTCCTATTTACACAATGGTTACCAATATATTCTGATCAGAAACTTGTATCCACCACGCAGCGGACTTACTCGGGGGTTCTTCAGGGAAGCATATTAGGTCCCATGTTTTAATTTTTTTTATTTACGTCAATGATATTATAAATATTGAAACTTCCGCCAAATTTATTATGTACGCAGACGATACTAGATATATATTTGTCTGACTCTAAGGAAGACAAGAATACTTCCCAAGCGAGTCATATTTTAAGTAACTTAAAATACTAGGTTGACAGTAGTTATCTCGTTACTAACCCGTCCAAAACAAAAGCAGTTGTGTTTAAATGTCAAGGATCACGCATCGCATTGTCCAGTGATTTATATTTTGGGACAAGTAATGTAGATTGTGTTGACAACCCTCGGTGTCTTTCGAACACGTGTCGTAGAATCTTCATGTTGCTTACGTACACAAAAACTCTAAAATAGTGGGAATAATGAATAAGTACAGGGACGTATTTGTTGTAACCATTAAATTACTGTTATATAATTTCATTTTTAATTCAGCTCTTTGTTTCTGCAATCTGGTCTGGGGGACAACAAGAAGTAACTTCGACAAGTTGAGATCATTACGAAAAAAAAAGAAGCAATATGGATCATTTAAATTATTCTCCTGGATCATAGTTCACTTCACTTATTTATAGAACATGCAATACTTGACACGTCTAACGTGTAATCTCATAGATTAACTGTCATATATCAACGCTCCCGAAGAGAACATGTAACAATAAGTTTACACCGCGCTAAACTTTAAAACAATGTATTATCATTCAAGTCACGTTATTGGCCTCTCTAGCGCATTCCAATCATCCAGAACTGATTTTGGCTTCCAGAAGTTGAGTCACAAATTACCATTACTACTAAACAACCTATTTTTTTTTCAAAACGTGGATAAACTTTCAATAAATGTCCATACAATTCAAGATCATTTGTAAGAATGTAATGCTTCTCATAGTCTGTTTGTTATATTTATTTACTTTAGTGTGTATTGAAGTGCAAATTATTTTCTATGACTTGTTAAATAAGTTTCTCGTGATTTTCCTTTATGTGCTGAGGTCAGTGCCACTCTGCCCTGTTCTTTGCGGGGGCGGGAACCCGGCAAACTGCAAACTTTCAGCTTTTTGTTTTTGGCCACCTTGTCCCATATCTATAGAGCGGTGTGACAAAATAAACTGATTTTATTTGATTCTAAAAGGTTAACTGAAATTCTGTTAAAAATTATGCCCAGCGGAGTGATTTCAAATTTTAAAACGTGTGCTAAAAGGGGTCGATATGCTGTATAGAGGTGTTATCGTTTAAGCACCGGAAGAATAATAGGTTGACCTGTTTACACTTAACTACGCACTTTCTACGGCTTTTGGTATCTCGATAATTAGTGTAGCGTTCTGAAATTTTTCTAGTCTGATTTCGTGTTATTCTTGGAGACTTAGAAAACCCGAAAAAACATGTCGGAGTTGTAGACTAGTTGACAGTTCACAAAAAATATCTTAGTATAACTCATGACAATTAAGTTAATTGTAGATCTTTTTTTGCGTAGTGGTTAAAAATGTACTTATTTCGGCGTGCAAAGCTAGAAATGTTCAGCGGAGCATCCGTGACCTGCATTGTCGTGTCTGCAATGTAGGCGCAGAGACCACACGACCCACTCTGTTGTCCGTTCGCTGCACCTCCCGGGAGAGGGCACCACAAGTTACATTCATCGCTAACTCGGTCGTCTGCGAAGTCGTCCGCCGCTGAATTTGGCGAATTTGTTGGTCTGATATTTTTTGCAGAAAGAAAACTACGCCCCCAAACTCCAGAAGTTAGAACCTTTCACGTCAATGCACATTCCTTGAAGGTTAATAGCTTTCTACATGCTGGCGACGATGTATGCAGCTTGTTTCAGAGCGTAAGCTTCACTTTGGCCACCCTGTATACGCGCGTAAAACTTTATTAAAGTGCATGAAATTTTCATGGTCTTTCCACTTTTGCATAATTGGAGAAATTAATGTTAGTAGAAAGTAAAAATTATATTTTCTAAAAGATTAAAAAAAATAGATTTTTTTTCGGGGGGGGGGGGGGGGAGTGGCATGAGGCATTGCTTGAACAAACTAAGCAGGTGATCTTCATCCGAAACGATAAACGACTTTTTTTTTTATGAAATACCGCTTTTAAAAACTTGATATTGGTTTTGCAGCTAATAATTTGACATTTTGGGTAGGCTGCTCGAATCTGTTTCACTTAACGATGTATCGCAGCGGACGTTGCGAGCCATCGGAGCAGAAAGTCCAATGTTATGTTAGTGTCACGTGACCTTTAAAGGGGCGCAGCAACGCTGGTGGGGGGGGGGTCATAGTCACATGATATGATTACAGCAATAGATTGGCTGGGATAACTCCTAGCGTCCGCTGCGATTCATCGTAATGTAAAACGAAGCTCACGCGTAGGTGTCGTGCACTAATCTCTCGGCCATATCAAATAATTCCCGTAGTCTTAATTGCTAAATTACTAAATAAATGCGGTCCACTCTGCTGAGCCGTCTTTGACCTTTCGGTTCTCGAGTTTAACCAAAACAAAATTCAAAACCGTCTAAAAAAATTAATAAAAAACAAGAACCGAAAGTTGTATTTTAGAAAAATAAATAGTCGTTGTGACCGAAGTGGAAGTTCACGGCCAACTGCATGAACGCATGACATTCTAAAACAAGCCTTGCTTGAGTCAGCGTCTGGGTACGAAGTGCAGGCTCAAATTTCTGCGACGTGGTATAGACGGGCTGCGGGCTTTTCGCATAGCAGGAGAATTGGTCGCAAAGGGCAATTCGTCATAGGACAATTCGTCACTGGGTCAACTGCTCCCAAGCCGGAAGTTGTAGGATCGTTCGTCGAAAGACAATTCGCGGCAGGTGAACTGATAGTAGGACAGTTGGTCACATAGGGAAATTTTTCATACGGTAATTCGTCCCTATGACAATTTGTCACACGAATCGGTGGAGTGTGATACCTTTATTTCATTTCTGTAATTTATCGAACATGCTGGTCCCAAATGACCAGTCATGAACCAGGCCCTTTGTTTACTGGCGCGATTTTTGTATTTTATGTAAAACGGCTGGTTTGAATAATTCAAATTATATTTTACAACGTAAATATCAAATCCACAGAATACGTGAGATCTGTACCAGGACAGAACTGGGTAAGAGTTATTTTTTTAAGAGCACCAAGAAATAGAATACAGGTCTTGCCTAGTGAGGCTGTTCGTGCCGTAAATACAGAAACGTTTTTTCTTCATGTTCGTTCACCTCCATCGATAACGCCTGATACATGCCTTGCAGGCTGAAAATAAATAAAGAATAAAAAGATCAAAAGAGACCGAGGTGAACACCTAGCCTAGTCAGTCACGTCCACCCCAGAAAGTATTTTCGTAAAAAATATTAAAAAAACTTGCCGCAGACAAAATTCGAAAGAATGCGCACCACAAAGTCTTCAACGCTTTCCAAAGCAAGAAAGCATTTTGAACTTCCCAAAAACAGGGTTCAACACGGAATTTAGAAAACAAAAGCGACTGATCGCTCCAAAACCAAAGGAGTATGCCGAATTGCACTATGCGACCAATTGTCCTGCTACGAGTTGCCCCGTTACGAATCGTGTTTGGACGAACGGCCGGCAGCCCGTCTACCAGGTTGCAGAAACGAGCCTACAACACAACAAACGCAGACGCTGATTCAAACAACGCTTGTTTTAAAACGCCACGCGCTCATACTATTTACCGTGAACTTCAACTCCCGTCACAACAATTATTTGTTTTTTCCTGAAATAGAGCTCAGTCGTACTTTTTGTTTTTCTAGTCAGCTTTAAAGTTTGTTGTTATTAAACTCAAGAAAGAAAAGGTCAAGCACGGCTCTTTTTTGTTGTTTTTTGCAGCTTATTCATCTAGGCCGCTCACATACGCAGTAACGTAAGACAGCCGAGCGGAGCGGAGGGCATTTATTTATTAATTGAGCAATTAAGACTTCAGGAATTATTTAATATAGCCGAGGGATTGGTGCACGACGTGTGTGCCTGCTCTTCGTTCCACCTTATGACGAAGCACAGCGGACGCTAGAATTCATCCCAGCCAATCCAGCACTGTCATCTTACGTAACACGTGACTACACGCCCCGTGCGTTGCTGCGCCCCTCCTGAAGGTCATGTGACACTCACATGATATTGGCTGGCCCCATTGGCTCGTAGCATCCGCTGTGGGCCATCTTGAAAGGTGAAACGGAATCTAGCGGACTCCCCAAAAATGACATCCGAACACCTCTGGTCGTGAAAACGCGCTCACGGTGAACATGTACACAGCCTCCTATGTACTGACAAAGCCTAGCAGATCGCCACGAGAAGCGGGCCGCCGAAATGGAAAAGGTGGAGCGGTAGACAACGGATGAAAGGAGAGCCACGTGACTGGCGCCCCGCTGCGGCGAGACGCCGAAGCACACTTCTCCCGAGCGAATATGTGTACTTCAAGTCTTCGCCGCTGCAAAAGCTGTGCGCTGACGTCCAGGTTTCCCCGAGAAATGGCTCTTTGATGCTCTGTGCTACCAGATCCTCGAGCTCAAAATCTTCGACCGGGCACTGTATGGCTCCGTCGTCGAACTGCCAGGCTTTGTGAGTAGAGACGAGGATATTATAGCTAGATAGAAGGTACGGCACCTCGTAGCGTCTAACGCTACTAAATCCAAGATTGACATATTTAGCATCGTCATGCTCGCCTACAAAAAAAAAAAGAACCGGAGACGTACAATTAATTTGAAAATGTGGATCTAGGACCTAAATACTCCAATAAGACAAGCTTAAAAACACGCCTAAAGAAACCTCGACAGTACAAAAAGTTAACAAACGTGGAACAAATTTTTTCAGCCATATAAAACATCCGGTTTCTTATTGAAACCTTAAATAGGAAAAGTTTGAGTTCGCCATATTTACGTAGTGCAGAATCTAAAAGAAAGGGCTAAATTCCTGTACGCCTCGCTTGTCAATATTGGCTGCAGGAAGAGTATAATCGTACGAGCGTCTGAAGTTCTTCATCTGTCTCGCTGCGTGTGTTTGTTCGCAAAAATATCGAATCGCAGAGAAATGCTTACCGGAGAAAAGCTCAACCACTTTTGTGCGGGTCCGGAGAAAAGTTCACAAGTCTTTTGACAGACCCGGAAAACTTAATTTCGAATTAAATTATTATGCAAAGTGTTCGGTCATCATTTAATAGCAGTATTCCTACCAAGATTTTAGGTGCCTCTCACGAAGGCGGTACGCTGTGCAACAAAGTTAGTGCTTAAAGAAGGGCTTGATCAGCGTCAAATTTTTATCGCATAAGTTTGTGCCCCGAATGAGGAATTTCCACCGCAGTAGTAATTTTAATAGCAAAAACTGAAATGTAAAAAATGCATGTTTGTTTATATTGACAGCGTCACGCGGTGTACACACATCCCATCAAGTAGCCTGTAAACAAACAAAAAACACAATAAAAAATCGAATTTTTCAAAACTTTAGTTGACATTTACTTGATTTAAATGAGACTAATATCACTGTAGCTTGAAAATATTGAATATTTATCACTTTATGAATTTTTAAACATGGCAGGCTGTTTGATCAACTCTTCCGATCAATGAAAACGATGCGGAACAAAAATTACTGCGATTTTAACAACTTTTTGTTCACGAAAAACCCGCCACAATAAAACAAAAAGACGTTTTTTTTGTTAGCGAAAAAGTTAGATTTGCAGGAAGTTGGAACACGAGCAAACACCACGGGTTTTGGCTCTTTTTGAGACCGATATAAATCTTTCTTGTGTGAGGGCTATTTGATTTAAGTACAGCTTATATGTGCATATTGAAAACATGAAATAGAAAACAGTTAATTTAAAAGAAGTCTGGGATTATTGTTGCGGAAAAGGTGTGATTATTCTGATAGCAAAACCAGCCTGATTTAAATTGCAATTTAATCCACCTTGATCTTTATTATCCACCCTGGCTGTAGCCCTCGTTTCGGTTTTATCTTAACCCATTTCGCGTATTACCATATTTATTCTGACGTAGCAGGAAAAAAATAAATACACTGTTCTTTTTTTAAATTTCGAATGAAGTACGAATTATAATTGCTTTTTAAAGAAATGGTGAAATGCGGAAATTGGACAATGCTGTGTCGGTATACTACATAAAATGTCATTTCATAAATAAATATTTAAAAATTACTCAAGCTGCAGCCCTCTACACTGGTTATACTTCACTTTGGTAGTTTTTTATGAGCGTTATATTGATTTTTTTTTCATCGGGCGAGGCCTTACGTGTTGAAGGACGTTCTTATATTTTATAAATAAATCCTGCTAGTGAAGCGCAGAACGACCGCATGCGCATAAGGCATCCCAGCTTTTCTCGCTTTTCTCCGCGTTCGTCAAAAGGCCGGTGAGCTTTTCTCCACTTCGAACAGTTTTGCGGAGAGCTTTTCTCTGGTCAGCTTATCTCCGCCGTCTTAAAAATCAACCACCTTAGATGCAAAGCTTTTGTACACCCGAACAGGCTCTTCCAGTCTTGTACTAACATGCTACAAATAAGAAAAAGCGTATGATATTTGTAATTTATGATGTTCTCGGTAGAGTAAACACGGTTTCCTTTTGTGTTCCGAAATGCAAGACTGACAACACTACGTTGCGTAAATTTTGGGAAACAAGTGATGGCAATCAGATGTGCAGTTTTAATAAATGTGCACGGTGCCCGCTCTGTCTCAAGCAGGAATGGCAAAGGTGCAACAAACTTCATGGTCAGATACAGAGATAACAGTATGGAAATCACTGTAAAAAAATACATTTAAATTATTTTTGCAGTACTGAACAATGCAATGCATTACTTTTTGGTGCAGGTTATTTAGTAAAATGAATTACTCTGGGGTGGTAAAGGCAACGAAAATAGTGAATTACATTATTCTTTTAGGTATATTTTTAGCGCATACAAAAACAAAGGGCAATTTAGTTACAAAAGAAACATAAGCTCGGACAAGAGTAGTGTGGAGGGCGGAAGAAAAGTAAACATTAAAAAGAAAGCATGTGACTCTTCGACACGGTACATGGATCGTTGGAAGCATGCCAGAATTCGAGAAGAACCACTTAAACACAGAATGCTGCTAACGAAAACAACAACAGCGATGACGTTTTTATGTATAGGTTCGTCTCCCGAAGATGACGAACAGGCTTGCGGATTTTCTTCCCAGAACAGGATCCACAGTTTAAGAGAGGTTTAATAAAAGGAAGATCCATTGGTGGATCTTTAGAAGTGCGTTAGCATGACCCTTGGGAAATGCCACAACGTCCCCCTTTAGGAATCGTTAACGCTGACTCCTTCACTTTTCAGTTCTGGATTTTTGTCTTGGCTTTTCTTTTGCTGCCTCTTTTTGGCCTCGTTACGAGGTTAGTCTTATTGTTTCCGAAAGGAAGACGTACGTGGCGGTTCCCAAGGGTCATGCTAACGCATTCTTTAGGGGTCCACTAGGGGATCTTCCTTTAAGTATAAACCGCATGTAAGCGATTTGGCGAGCGACGAGAAGAGCGACGACGACCCGCTTCGCTGTCGCTCGGTCAGTCACGCGACGAGGTTAACCGCATGAAAGCGACGGGAGTAAGCGACCAAGGCGATGAGCGACGTTTTCTAGAAATTCACACACCGAGCGACGCGACGAGCGGCAATGAGAAATCACCGTCGTCCGTCGCTGACTCTCGTCGCTTGCGCAGTCGCTCGTCTCGCCGCTCGCAAAATCGCTTTCATGCGGTTCCGCCTTTATTTTTTTCCGGCGAAACGAGATCGCCGAGCCCGCTTCGACCCAGCCTCCGTCGCACGCAGACCCTCGTCGGCTTGCCGCTTCTTGCGCCGCATTTCGGCCAGCCAAGCTAGGCGTTGCTTCCGCTCCTCTGTCTCGTTCTCCCGCCTTGCACGGTTAGCAGCGGCATCCGCTGCCTGAAGCAGCTTTCGCTGTTTCACTGGTTTCCCGCGCGCGCATTGGCTTCCGTCCCGTGACGTCGCCTCCCTCTCGCCTCGCCGCGCCGCTGCGTGCATTGGCTTCCGCCTTGCGACGCCGTCTCTCTCTCGCCTTTGTCCTTCACTACGCTCCTCCTCTCTATGCGGCGCGCGTCCCTTTCCAGTGTTTTGTCCGCAGACGGAAGCCGTCAGCCTCTGGCTGTCATGTAGGCACCAATGCTAACGCATTAAAAGCGCGGGAATAGCGACTACAGATAAAAGATTTCAGAACAAAGCGCCCTCCTACAAGACATTTGGTACATTGTGACGATAGAAAATTTATAATACATTTTTAGAAACACCACACTTAAACAGCCGCTGGCCATATTTTTACATATTTTTCTTCAGATGTCATGTGGGAACAGAAAACCAAGCAGACAAGCACATTTATTTCACCCGTCCTAAACTGCCAGACACATTGAAGAAGTGAATCATCTCCATTTGCTGTCGTAACCCCAAATTTGTCCACCGTACCTCTCGCCTCTTAAACTTGTCCTCTTTCCTTACCGTCAGCTTCGCTAAGCTTCGGGACTGGTTTGGCAGGCTTGAACAAGCGGTTTGTGCACAAATATAAATCTATACAGTAAATCAAGTATGTCAAGTATCAAGCTACTAGCGGCGAGCTTCCTCACGCCGCACGCGCCGAGCGAGCAAAGATAGCGGTGATAGCTTTCAGCGCACTAAGAGGCGCAATGCCGAAGCTTGGGGAGCGCCGAGCGAAGGGCGTAAACACATCGGAGTAGGCCACGCACCCTCGCCCCTAGGCTCACTTCCAGGCGGCGCAGCCTGTACCGCGAGCCACGCGCTCCTCTGTTCGCATTTCATTTTCCCCCGGTAGTACACATGCCACGCGTTAAATTACTTGATGAAGAGCGCCGTGCGCAGTGGGCGTCTGGCTGAACAGGCTAGACGTTCTGCTAAACGATGATATACACGTTTGTGGTGATAGAACGTTTCACACATGCAACACAACTGCCTAGCCGTTTGCCACACAATTGTGAGCTTTTTGTATAACATTTACTCTGTTGATCATTACGTGAGGAAAGGGGATGCAAACCTTGCTATGAATATGGAGCTTACTACAGTTCTCAAAACAAGAGCTTTTCTAAGTATCTCCTCTTTTATTTTCATTCATTGTTTTTTGTAAAGGCCCCAAGGTACGTTACAACAAATTTAGAAGTGCAAAAATTTCAAATTAGGCACACTCTACTAACAAAAATGAATAATAACTACAGACTTCAAAAGCCAAATGTCTGAAAGTTTTGCTGTCGACTCAGAAAAGTGGTCGTTAGATTGTGCAAGGAATAAAAAGATGAACGATACGCTGTCGAGGTAGAACTTGGAATGCCAACCCTGTGGTTATGCCCAAGATGAAAAGGAAACTTAAAAAAGGAAAGTGTTGAAATAGTCGCATTGGTTAAACATGAAAGTAAACGTTATGAAACAAAATGCCAGCAAGTCACGCTAGCAGCTCAGTGGTAGTGAGAATAAAACGCGCGGTTCCGTTTTGAATGATTTTCTATGCGGTAAGGAGAGTCGGTTGTCCAAGCCCCGGAAAGACGCAATGAATGTTCCTCCTTAAGACGAATTAAGGTTTTGTAAACGAACAAATCAGAACGCTAACAAGTGCTAGGAAAATAAAATGTGTGAAAAACATTAACTTGTGCTTAGCATTGGTGCAGATATACTGAATATAATTTTTCCTCGAAACGCTAGAAGTTATGTAAACATCAACATATTTCTAGGAAGATCCCGACTTTAGATATACTCCGTGCCACTAGTTGTGTGCAGTGCAGGCGAAGGCAACGCCAGACGAAAAGAGAAAGGCCGAGCACTATGAGGGCGGGACGAGAGAAGAGGGAAATGGAGGGCGAGGGGAGAAGGGAAGAGCTCTAGGAACGTTAGAAAGGAGAGGAGGTTTCTCTCCTCCTCCCCAGCCTTTCTAGCGCTTGCACTTTCTCCCCTCGCCTGGCGTTGCCTTCGCCTGCACCGCACGCAACTAGTGACACGGAGTATAGATGGGATTGTAAAAATATTGTCGAGGGTGTTGTGCTGTGCTGTTTCTGTTTCACTTCGTTGATGTGTTGCCTTGCCTATCGCCACTTTCCGAAACCTATCCTCTTTCTTTTCTTCTTTTCTTACTACATCATATTGAATCACTTCACCACAAGACAGCTTGTGAGATTGTCGGCCTTCCATAGCGGTACTCTTACCGCCTAGCCTGTACAACCTGGCGACGAGGATTTACGTGAGTTCAGCAGCTGGACTGGCCCCAACGAGGACATCCTGGGAGCGCTGATCGGCAGATGGGCAATTTCTTACCTGTTTCGGCAAAACCATTTAAAGAACCGATCCTCGAACAATATGGCGGCCACATCGAACGGCATCCTCAAGTGCTAGGAAGCCATCTTGAACTAGTCATTGCCTCGTATGTGTACATATGAGTGTTGAGTGCAAATACTTTAAAATGTAGCCTTGGCCAAGGGTAGTTTGATTGTGATAATGAATGCATAACTTGGCTTCTAACAAGTTTTGTTAATTATGATTTTGTGTATTATTCTTGATAGGACCTATTATTCACCTCTGTATCGTTCATAACCTATTTGTGTTATATCCGTGCCTGTCTTTGTCATGTGCATCTTCGTTTCCCTTGTCTTCTCTCCAAGGGGGAAGGGGGAGAGAAATATTGTGTTCTACTTTTTCTGTTTCACGTCTTCTCCGTGTTGTCCTACCTACCGCTACTCTCAGAAACCTATCCTCTTTGTTTACTTCTTTTCTTAATACGTCATATTAAATCAGTTCACCACAAGACACCGTGTGAAATTGCCGTCTTTTCATAGCGGTATGCTTACCGCCGAACTCTACAGAGGCTCATACATTTTTTTTTACTGAACCTCCATAAACTATGGCTTACATGGCTTACACAACCTGTAGAGAGCGTGAATGTCAGACCAGAGTGCACAGCTGTCGCGATGATCTAATATTTCCGGGTAAATCCCACAGTCGTTATAAAAAAAGACAGATAAACGAGGAAATACTATAGAAAGGCTTTTTTCTATATAAATTAAGATAGCAAAGACACTAAAACAAAGTCAACCAACCCTTGAAGCGACAGACGAACAAGTAGAGTTATTATATTGACTTAAATTGCATGCACTCGGTGCTCCGGATATGATGATTAGAAGAACCCTCAACCCCCATCATCTAATCTTGACTGCGAAGTTAAGAGTCGTGGTATTGCCCAATAAAGAGTATCGGAAGTAACTGGACCGATTTCACTATGCGTTCTAGGCATGCGCGACGCCGCCTGAGCAGTACTCCACAGGAGGCAGGCGCCAGTGCACGAGATAGCTTGTGCCGTCTAGTATTCTGCTCGAGCAGACCCGTTGCGGTGTTATTGCGCGGGCAGAAATACCAGGAGTTTCCGGAAAAAGAGAACCGTGCTTTTCTGTCCGGATAAATAAACTATGCATCGCAGAATGTTTGAACTACGTGAGATCGTGACGCTAGCGGGTTGGGTAGATCGCAAAAGTTTCAGAACATGATGTTACCAGGATCAAAATATAATAGAGAAAGACGAAATGCCTCTATGAGCCGACATCCACCTAAGAGTAATATTGTCAAAACAAGAAAAGACAGTGTGGACGCCCGTACAATCTATTTCAGGTAAAAAATCTTGTCAGCAAGAACGAAAACAATATCATTTGCCTTGTTGAGAAGCTTTCGTCATTGAAATAGATGGTAGAGGCGCCCACAATGGCATTTCTTGTTTTGACGATATTAGGCTTAGGTGGAGGTCGGCCTATAGAAACATTTCGCTTTTTTTATTCCTCTTTTAATCCAGGTAACGTATTTTCTCAAATTTTCGCGTTCCATCTCAACCGTCACATTCTTTGAGTTCGATATGTCCGCAATGTGCAGTTTATTTACTCGGGCCAAAAAACACGTTTTTGTTTCTTCTCAGGAACGCCCTGTTCTACACATCGAAGCGTGGCGACAGCGCTGACGTAAACAAACAGGCTGGTAAAATCAGTTTAATTGTAACGCAGAAAAAAACCCCTATAAAAACAATATAATTAGCCTCATCAGTCTGTTCTTAGGTATCAACAAATAAAGACATCTTGGCAGAGTGATTCCTAAATGATACTGGTAAAACAATCTCGATTCAACTGAATGAAGGGCATCGGTATGCTACAACGCTAACAACATAAATATAGAATGAATTCGAAAGGTACAACTTCTAAGGAATTAGCCCATTCCAAGAAAATTAACGCTGGGCTCAGGCACTATGAAATGTTTCTCCACTTGCTCCTCACGTACATTTTTTTGTGCGTCTGAAATGATTATAGATTCACGTCAACGAGGTAGACAGCCTTAGAGCGATAAACTGGCACCTGAAAGTGACCCCCAATTGGCTGCCGCCATGTTGCACATTTTTGACCACTAGACACGTGACCTTACAGTTCTACGTCTAGATGTTAACGAAGTACCGCGCAAAAAATAATTGCTTATTGATCTTTAATAACAGTACCGACGAGATAAGTTACGTTTCATTTGTTTTAAGTCCAAAATATGCTTTCACGACAAAAAATCGGGCAGCTTCGCAATGCCTCCGCTAGATGCCGTCAGCCGCGGTGCTGTATTTTGGGTTCTTATCGGAGCTAAGCACTGATCTCTGGGACTAACAGTATTGAAAAAACAGTTTATCATGCTTTTTACAGCGATCGCAATACAAATCTCGGCTCACTTTTGCGTAAACGCCTCAGGATTTGGTACGGTCACGTGTCTAGTGGTCAAAATTGTACAACATGGCGGCAGCCAAGTGGGGGTCACTTTTGCCTGGTGAACGGGATACAAGTTTATCGCTCCAGGTCCCTCTACCTCGTTGATTCACGTATATATGATATGATGCCAACGATTCGTACCGTCATATTTCTTTCTAATCTTATTTTCACGAGGATGATGCTCTATAGCCGCTGAGAGCCCAAGAAGCGCAGGGTGCGGCTGGCCCCGGGTGGTGTATTATGTCGCTCCTACATTCAATGAGATTGTGGCTTTAGCCGATAAAAACGCCGAATCCCGAAGCGAGGAGCGTGAACACAATAAAGCACCACCCTGCGTTCTTTAATCTGTCAGTTTCCACAGCAAACTTACCCAAACCAGTAATCTCGATGAAGATGTCAAAGTGGTGCCCACTCCCCGAAGGCAGCTTTGTCGTTAGGAACGGCGCCACGCGGAGTCGGACGAAGTCACAGACACACGCAACATGGCATATGGAAGAAAATATTCCATCAAAAGCGCACTCCAGTGCGGTGTTAGAGTATCGAGCTACGGGTTCGGCTGTTTCTCGGAACCTTACAAAAGCCACATAACCTCGCTGTTTCTTCCACTTGATCTCATTTTTTGCCGATAGCGCCAACTGGAATTGTCTGCTTCTTGCAACGCGGGTCTCGGTGATAGAAGAATCAGGTGCGTTGCAGCTGCTCTACGATGCCGTGCACCTACCTAATACATCACTATACGTCGTTTCCTCGCGTTTCTGCGGGTGGCAGAGACATTCTACAGAAAATAGCGGAAAAAAAATGAGATGAGTTTGACTTTATTGCGAAACCACCGTGATTCGTTGCGAACTTATTGTTGTATTTTGTTTTTCTTTTCACTTTTTTTATGCTATCCACCTGGCGTTTCGGCGCTTTCGTTTTTTGAGCGGGGGGCACTTATGACTCTTAATGATCTCCATTGTCTATTTAAACTTCAAAGGCTTCGCGGAAGCGCACTTCAACGATTACCCGAGCCAAAGCGCCGACGAGACAAAGGAACGGGAATCGCGCTTTTATACAGAGCTGACAAATATCGAGTTTCAAAGAACGTTCTACGGCAGTTGTTTCAAACACGCGGCCAGCGGGCCGCGTGCGGCCCGAGATTCGCTGGGACGCGGCCCGCAGGCAATCGGCTACGAGTCCCGGTTTCCATGTCTCGATCGCTGGAAATGGCGTGCGACATAGTGATCTCATCTCGCCGATTCATTTTCGCTAAAAAAAGTAGCTCCGCTCTTTTAACGTATTCACATGGTTTATACTTATCTGTGTTCATTTGCCCTTTGTTTCGCTTTATTTTTTGCTTCCCAGCTGTTTGTAATGTACAACAATTCCGCTACTAGGCTGCAAGCGCGAGCTATTCGTTGAAGGATGTATCTCGGCTGTGCGAAACCTCGATCAGCAGGAGCAACTGCCAAAGATGAAGCTACGAGCTCCGAATTCTAGCCTTTAAAAATATCACCATTAGAAGACAAGCATTTGTTCAAAGTGTTGTAATAAAAATCGTCAGGAAAGCAAGAACTGCCAAATTAACTGATTGTTTTTAGAGCCATTTTGAGCTTGGTTAATTCCTGAGTGAATTGAGCAGCGGGAACGACAATATACTTGTTCTATTAAAAATGCCAGCTCGTTAGCGGGGCGGTGTCATTTTAGTTCTTGTTATCACATTAGGTCAGGGCCTAAAGTAGTAATATAAACAAATCAAATCTAAAGATGTCGCAGGCAAAACTGCGAGTTTACCAAAAGCATAGAGCACGAGGTCTCTTCTTTTCAAAATCTTTTGAACACCCTGTGGGATCGTTCGTCGAAAGACAATTCGCGGCCGGTGAATTGATTGCAGGACAATTGGTCGGATAGGGCAATTCTTCGTAGGGTAATTCGTCCATATGGCGATTCGTCATGGGACAATTCGTCACTGGATCAACTGCTCCCAAACCGGAAGCTGTGGGATCGTTCGTCGAAAGACAATTTGCGGCAGGTGAATTGATAGCAGGACATTTTGGTCGGATAAGGCAATTCTTCATAGGGTAATTCGTCCATATGGCAATTCGTCATAGGACAATTCGTCACTGGATCGACTGCTCCCAAACCGGAAGCTGTGGGATCGTTCGTCGAAAGACAATTCGCGGCAGGTGAATTGATAGCAGGACAATTGGTCGGATAGGGCAATTTTTCATAGGGTAATTCGTCCATATGGCAATTCGTCATAGGACAATTCGTCACTGAATAAACTGCTCACAAACCGGAAGCTTTGGGATCGTTCGTCGAAAGACAATTCGCGGCCGGTGAATTGATTGCAGGACAATTGGTCGGATAGGGCAATTCTTCGAAGGGTAATTCGTCCATATGGCGATTCGTCATAGGAAAATTTGTCACTGGATCAACTGCTCCCAAACCGGAAGCTGTGGGATCGTTTGTCGAAAGACAATTCGCGGCAGGTGAATTGATAGCAGGACAATTGGTCGGATAGGGCAATTCTCCATAGGGTAATTCGTCCATATGGCAATTCGTCATAGGACAATTCGTCAATCAATCGACTGCTCCCAAGCCGGAAGCTGTGGGATCGTTCATCGAAAGATAATTCGCGGCAGGTGAATTGATAGCAGGACTTTTGGTCGGATAGGGCAATTCTTCATAAGGTAATTTGTTCATATGGCGATTCGTCACTCGAATCGGAGAAATGTGATATCTTTATTTAATTTTTGTAATTTATCGAACATCTTAATCCCAAATGACCAGTCATGAGCCAGGCACTTTCCTTACT
Organism: Ixodes ricinus; assembly: GCA_037355805.1. Classification (NCBI taxonomy): domain Eukaryota; kingdom Metazoa; phylum Arthropoda; class Arachnida; order Ixodida; family Ixodidae; genus Ixodes; species Ixodes ricinus. The sequence continues at coordinate 4,587 of JAZHYW010039236.1, read as the reverse complement.
GGCGAAATTTTTGAATATTATGTAAAAGGGCTGGTTTGAATGGTCCAAATTGTATTTGACAACGTGAATATAAAGTCCACAAAATACGTGAGATCTGTACCAGGACGGAACTGGGTAAAAGTTATTTTTTTAAGATCATCAAGAAATGGAATACATGTCTTGTATAGAAAGGCTGTTGGTACCGCAAATACGGAAACGTTTTTTTATGATTGTTCCCCCAATCGATAACGCCTGATGCAGGCCTTGCAGGTTGAAAATAAATAAAGAATAAAACGCACGGAATCGACCGAGGTGAACAGCTAGTCTAATCAGTCACATCCACCCCAGAAAGTATTTTATTAAAAAAAGGAAAAAGCCTGCCGCACACAATACTCGAAAGAATGCACACCACAAAGTCTTCAACGTTTTTTAAATGCGAGAAAGCATCGTGAACTTCCTAAACAGGGTTCAACACGGAATCTAGAAAACAAAAGCGACTGATCGCTCCAAAACCAAAGAAGTATGCTGAACTGCCCTATGCGACAAATTGTCCTGATACGAGTTGCCCTGTTACGAATTGTGTGTTTGACGAACGGCCGGCAGCCAGTCTACCACGTCGCAGAAACGAGCCTACAACATACGCAGACGCTGATTCGAACAACGCTTGTTTTAAAATGTCACGCGCTCATACCCTTTACCGTGAACTTCCACTCCCGTCACAACAACTATTTGTTTTTTCCTGAAATACAGCTGAGTCGTACTTTTTGTTTTTCTAGACAGCTTTAAAGTTTGTTGTTATTAAACTCGAAAAAGAAAACGTCAGGGACGGCCTTTTTTTTTTTTTGTTGCTTATCCATTTAGGCAGCTCACATACGCAGACACGTAAGACAGCCAAGGGGAGCGGAGGGCATTTGTTAATTAATCGAGCAATTAAGACTTCGGGAATTATTTAATACAGCCGAGAGATGAGTGCACGACGTGTGTGCCTGCTCTTCGTTCCACCCTACGACGAAGCACAGCGGACGCTAGAATCCATCCCTGCAAATCCGGCGCTCTGATCGTACGTAACACGTGACTACGCGCCCCGTGCGTTGTTGCGTAGCTTCTGAAGGTCATGTGACAGTCACATAATATTAGACTTGCTCCGATGGCTCGTAGTATCCGCTAGGGGCCATTGTAAAAGGTGAAACGGGATCTAGCAGCCTACGCAAAAATGGCTTCCGATCTCCTCAGGTCCTGAAAACGGGCTCACGGTGAATACGTAGATTATTTATTTATTTCTATTTATTTATTAAATACTACAGACCACACGTGGTCCAAGCAGGATGGCAACCAACCTCGTAGCGTCTAATACTTCTAAATACAAGATTGAATTATTTAACATCGTCATGCTCACCTACATAGAAAAACGGAGTCGTACAAATAATTTAAAAATTTGAATAAAGATGCTGAATAAAGAAGAAACTAAATACTTGAATAACTGCCGAAAGAGTTAAAAAAACTTGGAGCAACTTTTTTGAGCCATATAACACATCCGGTTTAGTATTGCAACCTTAAATATGAAATGTTTGAGTTCGCCAGATTTACGCAGTGCAGAACCTAAACAAAGGGGCAATATTCCTGTACGCCTCGCTCGTCAATATTGGCTGCAGGAGGAGTAATCATACGAACATCTGAAGTTCTTCATCTGTCTCGCTGCGTGTGTTTGTTCGCATAAAAATCGAATCGAAGACATAAGCTCACCCACTTTTGTGCGGGTCCGGAGAAAAGCTCACCAGTCTTTTGACAAACCCGAAAAAAAGCGCACATCGAATTAAATGATTATGTAAAGTGGTCGTTATCATTTAATAGCAGTATTGCTACCAAGGTTTTAGGCGCCTCTCACGAAGGTGGTACGCTGTACAAAAAAGATAGCGCGAGGCGATTTTCGCATCTTACTTAGAAAAGGGGCTGAGATCAGCGTCAAATTTTCGTCGCATAAGTTGGTGCCACGAATGAGCGATTTCCACCGCAGTAGTAGTTTGAATAGCAAAAACTGAAATGTGAAAAAAAACACGTTTGTTTATATTGACAGCGTCACGCGATGTACACACTTCACATCAAGTAGATCCTCCTGTAAACAAAATAGAATATAATGAAAAAAATTGTTTTTTTAAAAAAGTTAGTTGAGATTTATTTGATTTAAATGAGACTTATACTCAAGCTACAGATCTCTGTAGCTTGAGTATATTGAATATTTATCACTTTATGCATTTTTAAACATGGCAGACTGTTTGATATACTCTTCCGATCAGTGAAAAGAATGCGGTTAAAAAAATTACTGCGGTTTTAACAACTTTTTGTTCATGTAAAACTCGCCACACTAGAACAAAAATAAGTTTTTTGTTAGCGAAGAAGTTTGATTGGGTCCTCTTTTTCGTGATCTGATTTTCTTGCAATGCGACATTACTTTCCCATTTATCGTTTTTATATTTTCCGTTTTCATATGATTGCAAAAAAAAAAAAAGCTGACGTATCTGATGAACGAATTCGGGGATAGAAATAAAGCTCAATGCATCGGTTTGCTCCGAAGCCCACTGCTTTTTGCTCCTGTTCAGTAGGATATAAATCGTCCTTGTGTGAGGGCTATTTGATTTAAGTACAGCAGATATGTGCGTAATAAAAACATGAAATAAAAAACGGTTAATAAAAAACAGTCTGGGATTGTTGTTGCGGAAAAAACTTGAATATCCTGATAGTTAAACCGGTCTGATATAAATTACAATTTAAGCCATCTTGATCTTTATTATCCACCCTGGCTGTAGCCCTCGTTTCGGTTTTATCTTAACCCATTTCGCGTGAGTATTACCATATTTAGTTCTGACGTAGCTGAAAATAATGAAATACACTTTTGCAATTTTTTTAATGAGGTATGACTTACCACTACTTTTTTAAACAAATGGCGAAATGTAGAAATTGGGAAATGCGGTATCGGTATACTACATAAAATGTGATTTCATAAATAAATATTTAGAAATTACTCAAGCTGCATACCTCTACTCTGGTTATATTTCCCTTTGGTGTTTGTTTTTATTAACGTTCTATTGAATTTTTTTAAAATTTTCATTGCACAACGCTTTACGCTTTTCAGGACGTTTCTACATTTTATAAATAAATCCTACTAGTGAAGTGCGGAACGACCGCAGGCGCATAAGGCATCCCAGCATACTTCAGTTAAGGGAACCCTCATTTCTTAGATTCGTAGGTGAGCTTTTCTCTCCGTACGTCGAAAGGCCGTTGAGCTTTTCTTCGCATCGGACACTTTTGCGGTCAGCTTTTCTCCGCTGAGCCTTTTTCCTGTGCGCGTTTCTCCGCCGCCTTAAAAATCAACCACCTTAGATGCAAAGCTTCTGTACACCCGAACAGGCTCTTCCAGTCTTGTACTAACATGCTACAAATCACAAACGCGTATGATATTTGTAATTTATGATGTTCTAGGTAGAGTAAACACGGTTTCTTCTTGTGTTCCGAAATGCAAGAATGACAACACTACGTTGGATAAATTTTGAAAAACGAGTGATGGCAATCAGATCTGCAGTTATAATAAATCTGTACAGTGCCCGTACTGTCTCAAGCAGGAAGGACAAAGGTGCAACAAACTTCATGGTCAGATACAGAGGTGTCAGTATGGAAATCACTGTAAAAAATGACATTATTTAAATTATTTTTGCAGTACTGAACAATGCTATGCATTACTTTTCGGTGTAGGTGATTTAGTAAAATGAATTACTCTGGGGTGGTAAAGGCAATGAACATATTGAAGTGTTTTATTATTTTGGGGTATATTTTTAGGGGCATACAAAAACAAAGGGCAATTTAGTAACAAACGGAACATAAAAGATGAACCGATACGTTGTCGTGGTAGAACTTGGAATGCCAACCCTGTGGTTATGCTCAAGATGAAAGGGAAACGTAAAAAAGGCAAGTGTTTAAATAGTCGCATTGGTTAAACATGAAAGTAAACGTTATGAAACAAAATGCCAGCAAGTCACGCTAGCAGCTCAGTGGTAGTGAGAATAAAACGCGCGGTTCCGTTTTGAATGATTTTCTATGCAGTTAAGGAGAGTCGGTTGTCCAAGCCCCGGAAAGACGCAATGAATGTTCCTCCTTAAGACGAATTACGGTTTTGTAAACGAACGAATCAGACGTAACAAGTGCTAGAAAAGAATAAAGTGTGAAAAACATAACTTGTGCTTATGCATTGGTGCAGATATACTGAATATAATTTTTCCTCGAAACGCTAGAAGTTATGTAAACATCTACCTATTTCTAGGAAGATCCCGACTTTAGATATACTCCGTGCCACTAGTTGTGTGCAGTGCTGGCGAAGGCAACGCCAGACGAAAAAGAAAGGCCGAGCACTATGAAGGCGATACCAGAGAAGAGGGAAATGGAGGGCGAGGGAGAAGGGAAGAGCTCTAGGAACGTTAGAAAGGAGAGGAGGTTTCTCTCCTCCTCCCCAGCCTTTCTAGTGCTTGCACTTTCTCCCTCGCATGGCGTTGCCTTCGCCTGCACCGCACGCAACTAGTGACACGGAGTATAGATGGGATTGTAAATACTGTCGAGGGT